>JAPYYD010003359.1:0-14240 GCA_028551405.1 Uromys caudimaculatus
GATTCCACCTTACAGCAATCAGAAGGGCTAAGATCAAAAACTCAAGTGACAGCACATGCTGGTGAGATTATGGAGATTTCCTCCGAAAATTGTAAATAGTTCTCTCTGAAGACCCAGCTATATTGTTCCTGGGCATATACCCAAAAGATGCTCCACAATATCACAAGGAGATGTGGTCCACCTTGTTCATAGCAGTCTTTTTCATAATAGCCAGAACTGGAAGTAACCCAGATGTTCCTCAAATGAAGAATGAATACAGAAAATGTGGTTCATTTACACAAACTAAATGGAGAGAAACTTGAAGCAATCCCATTAAAATAAGTGACTAGACAAGGCTGCCCACTCTCTCCCTATCTATTCAAACAAAATTATGGCCTACAGGCATAGAAAGAATCTTTCTGAATTATACGTTGAATAAAGGACTAGTATCTAGATTGTATAAAAAACTCAAAAACCTGGACATCAAGAAAAATAATCCAATTTTAAAATGGAATACAAAACTAAGCAGAGAATTCTCAAAAGATTAAGCACAAATAAGGTAGCTTAAGTGTTCAAATCTTTAGCTGTAAGAGAAATCAGAGAAATGAAAATTAAAACTACCTTTGAGAATTTATTTTACTCTAGACAGAATGACCAAGATGAATATGACAAATGACAGGACATATTTGCTACTTTATAGAGAGTGAGAAACACTTCTTCATTGCTAGTAGTAATGTGTTGGATCACAGTCAAAGGAATGACACATGGTGAACAATGCCTTGGGGAACTGTGAGATAGACTCCAGGAAAAAAAGCAGAGGGCCTTTACCTCAGATCCATTTAGTTCCCTGGATTGTTATTGGATGTGATTTTGTGCCTCCTGTGACAAACATTCACATTCAGTTTATTAGAGTTGTTTATTCTTTGTAGATGTCAGATCATAGCTATAGAACTCTATCTAGTCAGTGTACCCTGAATCTGAATATGGCCTTCTGCCTTGCTTTTGAGCTTTTACAGGCATAATCTAACGCATGTGCCAGGCAACTGTGTTCAAATTGTTCTGTCTTGAGAAAGTGCTGGGAAAAGGCTGCTCTCTTAATATTTACGATGTGTTTACTTATGTTTATTTATGTTTCTCTGATCAAGTTTTTTCTGAATTCAAACCACTTTCTTTGTTATATTTGTGTGTAAAAGTACATTGACACTGAAGTAAAATTGTCTAGAGCATTAAACTGTAGTCTGCCCCTTTCTTTCAAGTTCTTAGATCCCAGGTCCAGCAGACAAGATCTGCACAGGTTGGCCAAAAGTGTACAGGAATATAAATGCTCATGGCTTCCAGCTAGGACCAGAAGGAGCAGAATCCATCGGTATGCTCTGTATTACAGAGTTTCTTCAATTTGTGCATGATACACTCACCACATTCCATTACCCCTTACTATCTGCAAAGTCTTCCTTCATCATCGAGATCATTTTATGACCACAGACCACATATCCAAGAGTATAAGTGGGCGGGACAAATTGATCTTGATGGGTGCAAATGAAACAAAACTGACACAAAATTGGATTAAGTGGACTGAATAGCAATGGGGCAAGGATCTTGGAGGAGGAAGGGGGAAGGGTTGACTATGATTACAAATATGCTGCACAAAATTCTCAAAGAACTAATAAAATAGATTTAAAGAAGAAAAAATTTGGAATGTATTACTATCCTGTTAATCCTCCACCAGAATAATCTTCTAAATTAGTAAAGTACACAGTTTATGACTTGGCCTCCAAGTCCTGTGTAATCTCAAACACACTCCTCACTGGTCAATTCTTCCTCTTTTCTGTTACTTTCACAGCAGATATTTCACATATACAGTATTTAGGGTTTTTTCTGATAATTTTATTTTTTCAGTGATGGCTTGCTGACAACAGTGGCCTCAGGCATCACCTTGCTCTAAAGTAGACTCCCCCTCAGCCCACCCATGACTGCTTCAGCAGAATGTGCATTTTAACAAGGTCTACAGGGAATTTAGGCTGTGATGTCTGGAAATGATGGAGATATTCCTCTCTCTACTGCAGTCCTGTGCTTGCAATCTCCTTTTTTCCTTTGTGTTTCAGGTTTGTCATCCAATTACTAATGAACCATTAATGGAATTTCTTTTAAGACATATTTTGGTATGCATGTAATTTTATTCATGATTAAAGAAGAAAGCAAATTTCAATAATGATGGATGGTTGTATTTACTTGTTTTAATGTATTGAGGCTTGGCTGAATATTTACTACTGCAATATGGAAATTATCTTAAACACTTTTCAGACTTGATTACTATTTTGGCTGTATCACCTTCAATGCCAGGCATGTCACTTTGCAAAACCATTTAACACAAAATGGCATATTATGTTTCGGGCTTTTTTAGAGATTGATGGAAAGTCTATTGTAATTCCAGACTTAATAATTCATTTAATAATTTTCATGAGAGTCAAGTCATGAACTCAATTTTTAAAACCAAAACTCCTCATTTGAATAGAATGGTGTCAAGACACAAGGCAATTTGATATTGCTAGGAAAGGATGATAAGAAATTGTTTTGTTTTTAGTTATGTAATAAAATCAATGTGCTTGTATAACAAAATACGTGTGTACCGTAAAAAGTACAATTCATATCCCACAGTAACCTATACTCTGATTCAGGTGTTCGAAATAGAGTTTTATGTTGCTTAATACAATGGCATTTGCAGTGCAAATTGCACCCAAGTGTTCACCAAAGCTGAGGTGAAAATCCAGTGCAATAGGACTAAGTAAGGCCATAGCTGCCTCAAATTATTTACATATTTTATTCTGAATGAATTTTAAGTTTGTTATACATTTAGAAAACCAGTACAAACACCAATATTTCACAGCCACACATATGAATCCCAACTCACACTGTTTCTGTGTGTGTGTGTGTGTGTGTGTGTGTGAGAGAGAGAGAGAGAGAGAGAGAGAGAGAAAGAGAGAGAAAGAGAGAGAGAAACAGAGAGATTTGCTTATTGACATGATCATGTCATGTTTGATGAACTCAGGAAAAGCACACTATTCTATGCCTTAAAAATATATAATTATATATTAGTTTGACTAAACCCGTCACAGCGTGACAGGAAATAGCACAATAAAGTATAATTTCTGTGGCAAAATTAGAGTGTCTTACAGTAAATAAATATTTATGGTTTTTAAATCTACAGTGCCCAGTGGAACCAATTTATAATTGTGTCCAAGCCTACAGTGTCCAGCACAGACACCTCTTCTTTGCCTCCCGTGAATCCTGATTCCCTTGTGAGAATACTAGTTCTTCAATCCTTCTTTATGAAAAAATCAGGCAATGGTATAAATGTTCTTGCACTGAATGAAAGGTCATATAAACACAGTGTGCTGTGCTTAGTCATGGAACTTCCAGGAAATCGTGATGAAGTTGATCATTGCACATGGGCCTACTGTCCTGCACTATTGTGCTTTTTCCTGCTGTAGAACCCTCAATCCTCTATAAGGACCTTTGCATTATTTCACTTGAAATGGGTAAGAAACAAATGAGTTGTGTGCTATTCACCATGCTTCCCATAGAAATTTAAGAAGCCATTTGAATTCATAATAATTTTATATAGCCAGTATAAATGAAGATAGCAACAATTAAAAATCGCCTATGTATTTCAATTCATGACTAACTATAAATGGGCAAAATAGCTCTAATTGTTCTCTTTAACATGTTTTAGAAATCTTTTTACCTAACTAAATTTACTTTTAGCTGTGACCCTGGTATTTAACAGCTGGGCTATCTTTCCTGACTATAATGACTTTTAAATTCTCCTGAAGTAGTGTATAAACTCAAAATTCAGTAAGAAATTGTAGTGATTGTCTTATAAGCAATTATTCTGATGGTTTCAGTAAGAGAGCCATCTTTAGTTTTGCTCCTTCGTATGTCTTTAAAGGTTACTTAAGTAGAAGATTTAAGTTACATCTTCTACTTATAACAATATTACTTGTATTATTACTTATTTATACATAATGCATATTATTTATAAATGTATGCAGAGCATACCTAACATATACAATGTTTCATCGTGTAGTATACCTTGATATATATCTAGATATATGTTTATGTACATATTAATAAATACATATTAGAATATGTCAAAGATAATTTTGGCTACTCTTTCCTGTATTAATGATTTGTTTCAACTCGACATATCAATCTGAGAATTTGTATCTCTTGGTGTGCTTTGAGCTCCATGAAAGAAACACTATCTCCATAAAAATTGCCCTAAAATATTCATTATTAGCATGGTGTATATCATTCATATGCAAAATTGATCTGGATCAATTTTATTCTATTAATCAAACAAAGAATAGAATGGAACCTACACAATTGTTGGAGAGTAATGTGGATATGTGTTCTTAAATCAAACTATTAAGTTTTGCAGAAAAGTATTTTCTATTTGTTTTGACATCAAAAATTCATCATATAAATACAAGAACAAAAACACACCCATTGACCATAGACATTCAAATACGTCAACTACAAAAGGTAATAAACTGAAACTTACTGTGTCTGTTTTTAAAATGTAGGTTCTAGAGAAAATGTATTTAGATTTTTATAAAAAGAAATGTTTTTTCAAGATCAATAATAGTTAATAAATAACAAAGCTAAGATGAACATTGAAAATGAAGCACCAGAAACTTGTTTTTCTATGTATATTTCAAGTGTGCATTTAAATAAGCTTGTATTTACTTATTTATTTTTAAGGGGGCTATAATATATTTATATCATCTCCCCTTTCTCTTTTTCTCCAAATAGTCTCATGTTCTCTCTCCAAATAGTCACATATACATATGTATAAATATATATCCATATATATATATATTATATATGTGTGTGTGTCTGTGTGTATTACATTTATATGTGCATATTCTATGTATGTGTGTACTGTGTATATAGATGTATATTTATATGCATATAAGTATATATATGTTTGTGTATTATATATAAATATGATATATATGTATATAAATGTGTGTGTGTGTGTGTGTGTATGTGTGGTTCTGTGTATACTACTAAAGAGAAAGGCATTCTGAATTTTCAGTCCTATGTTGCTTCCTCTCTATTCTTTCTCTTTTTCTAGATAAATTCATCTTTTTTAATCACTGCCTACTTCTCTTCCTCCATTTTATTTCTTTTTATCCTGCCAAGTCTCCCATCCCATGTCAGTTGTGGTTTTTCTCTTGTTAGTGCTTTCCTCTTCTCTCCTCTCGAGTTTTTCTACTTTTCTGTAGATGTTCTACAGGTAAAAGCCATGGCCACAAACAAATGCCAGCTCTCCCCACACTTTTCAGAGCACAGAGCATCATTTCCTGCTAGTTTCTGATTACACACAGAAAACTACTTTCACCACACCACTAAAATTTTCTTAAACTAAAGATCCTTTGTTTTGACTTCTGACATCATATTTATGTGTTTTATTCTTATTAGCTTCCCCCCATTAAAAACACATCCCTCAAATATCTGGTTCAGTTTGGATTTGTATTATTACTGTGTCTTTCCTTTGTTTACTTTGAAGTAACACGGACTCTGAAAATGATTGGTTTTAACATAGAACTTATGGGTGTACCAGAGTAAGTGTTTGAAAAACATGGTCATAAGAAGAACAGAGCTAGGCAGTCATACCTGGCCATTAATGTTAAACCTTCAGTAAACTAATACCACTAAATGCACCAGTCATGTTCAGTGATAATGGCCAATAGAATATCTTAATTGTAAACCCATTTTACAAAGACCGTATTTATAGTCAACAAATGTTATTTTCATTCCATTGAACATCAGGTTCACATGTGGTATGTCACTGTATAATATTGGTTTGATATTACAAGTCCTTTCAAATGTATCTCTTTGTTTTTCTAGTCATTTGTGAGGTCCAGTCACATGTTTCAATAACTATATTTGCATTTAATAGCACCTGGGAAAATTTTATAAAGGTTGGCCACTAGAGTCTTGTTTATAAACTCCTAAGCCAACTTATGATTTTATAATCTACAGTTTGAATAAATGTTCCCAGACAACTCTGAGATGCTCTAGGTACATAAGTATCCTCTAGGTACATAAGGAATTTTCTATATTACTGACTTTTTTTTCCTTACCACAACCTGATTTTCTCCACTTCATTATAATAAATTTTGAAAGAAATTTCCAAGCTATTATATATTGTAGAATTTCACTTTATTAAATTAAATTATTTGAATTGACTAAGATCCTTCAGTTGAATTCATTATATTCTTAAAATATTTCTTGCCTTCATTACGAATCTGAAACATAAATAGAGAACCTTCAGACCTAACCAATTTATAATTTCATACATAACACACAAATTTAAAAGGTATCTTTTCTTTAAATATATTGTGTTCAAGATCTGTATTGGAATAATGAATTGAAGTAATTTCTTCACTCTGAAGAAAAGTTTCTATCATATATAGTGATATGAAATGAAATGTGGTAGTCATTCTGATAAGTAGACAGTTGTGTCTTAAATTCTACTACCCAACATTTTACTTTACAAATTTTAGTGAATGCTGTATGACATCCATCATTTTTCATTTCAGGGACATCCAGTGAGGACATAGGAATGAAAAACACGACACTACTCATTCAGTTTGTTCTCTCAGGACTTGTTTATCTGCCCCAGTGGAAAATCCCCCTGTTCCTGCTGTTCTTGGTCATTTATCTCATCACCATTGTGGGTAACCTTGGATTGATCACTCTCATCTGGAATGACCCTCACCTTCACATTCCTATGTACTTATTTCTTGGGTGTTTAGCGTTTGTGGATACTTGGTTATCATCCACAGTGACACCAAAGATGCTGCTAGACTTTTTTGCCAAGAGTAAACTGATCTCTTTCTCTGAATGTATGATACAGTTTTTTTCATTTGTAGTGAGTGCAACCACAGAATGTTTTCTCTTGGCATCAATGGCCTATGATCGCTATGTAGCCATATGTAAGCCTTTACTCTACCCAGTGATCATGACAAACAGACTTTGTGTACATCTTTTAACATTGTCCTTTGTAGGTGGATTGATTCATGCTTTAATTCATGAAAGCTTTTTATTCAGACTAATTTTCTGTAACTCTAACATAATATACCACTTTTACTGTGATGTTATGCCACTGTTAAAGATTTCCTGTAATGATCCTTCTCTCAATTACCTGATGCTCTTTATTTTCTCTGGCTCAATTCAGGTATTCACTATTACAACTATTCTTGTCTCTTATACACTAGTTCTGTTTTCAATCCTAAAGCAAAAATCTATCAAAAGCATAAAGAAAGCTTTTTCCACCTGTGGAGCCCATCTCCTCTCTGTTTCTTTGTACTATGGCCCTCTTCTATTCATGTATGTGCGTCCTGCATCTCCACAAATAAATGATCAAGATATGATGGACTCTGTATTTTACACTGTCATAATTCCTGTACTGAACCCAATTATCTACAGTTTGAGGAATAAGCAAGTAAAAAAATCACTGGCAAAAATTTTAAAGATAAATACTTAGATTTCGTGTTATTATCTGTTGTGCTCTTATTAAAAACATGTCAAAATTGTGCAGACTTCATGTGGCTATACTTTGTACATTGTCAAAATATTTTGAAAATGAACCCAACCTAGAATTGTTGTTGTTGTTGTTGTTGTTTTCTGTGTGTATGTATATGATATAGGCATACTTATTTGTGAATTGTTTCATTTGGTCATGGAAACTTGTGCAGAGACCAGAGGAGGTCAAATGTCCTGGATAATGACTCTTATTTACTTTCTTGAAATGGTGACTTTCACTGAACCCAGAGCTATAATTTTAATGTGCTAACCACAGTAATCCTCTTTCTCCACCCTTCACATCACTGAAATTACAAGCAAGTGTGGAACCATGATCTGTTCTTCAGTGGAAGCCATTTCCTACTGACATTTGGATACCATGTTGCTAGGGATGCAACCACAATTATTGATCTTGAGCAGCAAGTGCTCTTTCCCACTGCACATATCCCAGGCCCCCAGAGCTAGCATTAAATCAACTCTTATTTATGCATCCATTTTTGTAAAAATATTTGAAATGATTTTTAAATTATCGAAAGACAGTAGAGTAAAATAAACACAACAGAAAACAAATTAAAACTCTTTAAAAAGTTTGTATGTTACTTATTATGACATCATAAGTACACTAGCTGTTGTAGTAGTGTAGTTCCTGTGAAAATAACATGAATATGATGTCATTGAGAACTTGGAGACTCATAGAACATTTCCCTGTTCTGATAAGGCAGTACTATGTCTCTGTAAACAGATGCAAACCTTGGGATTGTTCCCAAAACTATGAAAGGTCTTTCATTAAATTTTGTTGAGAAATGATGATTCACACAGCAATTCTACTTGTGTTTTCCTCAAGAAAGGATAAAGACACAGGAGTACAAATATAAGATTAAGACAGTGGGTAGGCTGTCAAAGGATGCTCTGTGGTCAGTGTGCTTGGGAGTGTTAAGAGAGGCTCATTTTGCTCACCATCTGGGCTGTCTTTGACATCCTCTCTAGTTCTGTTCTTATCACCATCCAGAAAGTTTCAGTAAATCAAAACATTAACATATTTCATGAAATAAATATGTAAGGTATTTTATTGAGGAAATGTAGTGGTGGAAGATGGGAGAAGGGCCTCAATAGCTTAGATTTTTTAATAGTGAATTACCTAGCTTTTAAATGGGTTATCTAAGAGTTATTAGAGTGTATAGTTGAAGAAACCATATTATAAATGTATATGAGCTAAGCTCAAATAGTGGTAAGATATGATGTCATAGTCTCTAATGTTTTTGTTTTGTTTCATTTTTGTTTTTTCTGTTTGTTTGTTTTGGACAGATGTGAAAAAGAGAAAATTATGCAAGCTTTATATTTGGGATGACCTTGATTGCAAGTGTCATGCATATCCCGAATGCAGAATAAACGAACATCTTCAGTCCCACCTCTGTTGTTTGTTTGTTTGTTTGTTTATTTGTTATCCATACACTGAAATCAGCTATTGAGAACCTTACTGCAGATACTACTCTTGTGTGTGTGTGTGTGTGTGTGTGTGTATTGCAAAACATTTTTTGCAATGTAACAACCTTCTGTTGTTAACTCTTTTCCTTTTCAAATCTTTTTACCATGTGGGTTTTGGATTAAATCTTTCTTGAATAAATTTTAGTAGAATTTTACTGCTAATATATGTGGAGATGTAAGGATACAGAAATGTACATATGTTTGTATTTGTGTGAATTCAGAGTTTATATGCGATGTGATCTTATCTGTGAGCATGATTATATTTTTAGACATATTAAAGCATATTAGTTTCCTACATCCTATGTTTGTTCACCCTGAAATTGTTTGAGGTCCTTTTGTAAGATATAAAGTCTTGTCCTGCCATGTTGACAGGCTGTGTGAACTTTAACATATCAGTTATGTGGATGGGTTTGTAAATAAATGCATCCTTTTAAAAAAAGATTGTGAGACTCTGATCCCATCCTTTTGCAGCATTTTTGTTCATTAGACATGAAATTGTTTTCCAATGCAAGTGGACTGTGATGTCAAGTGTTATAAGAAAGGATTAATTAATAACATACTGAAACCTCTAAACTGTAAAACACATAGCTCCTTTCTCTGTATGGGTTGACTTATTTTGGCTTTCTTTTTACATTTGTGGAAAGCTGGGTCTAATTTACAAGTGAAATTATACACATTTTAAAGGAACTGGCCAATTTGATAAATTTTATATAGCACTTATTATAATCTCAAAGAGAATATTACTAATGTAAAGTCTTTAAGAGCTTATTTATTGTTCTTGGATCACATTTGGCCTTGTATAATACTTAGTTTTGACTACAAACTTGTTTAGATTACAGTTTAAAGTCTTAAAACACTTTCCATCTTTTGCAACACACAGTATAGTGGTTTGTAGGATACATGAAATTAAAATTCATACTTCATATGAAGAATAAAGTGAAGATGTATTGCTCCTCTGAATCATATAATGAACATAGGTAGACTGTTGTCTTGGCATAGATGCTTCCTGTTATCTTGTCTTTAGTCTTTATGGTAACCAATAGCAGCATACAGTGATTATAATTAAACGTGCCTCTTTGTATGTATGTATATATATACATATATATATATATATATATAATAAAAACCATATTTAACAAATATTATTATTATTGTTCAGGTTTATAATACTAGAACAGGTCTTATAATCCCTAATAGAACACTCAAAACCTCAGGAAAGGAATGCACAAACTGCTTTGGGTTCATGTGTACAACTTCATTATTGTATCCAGAAAACATCCACCACCTTTGGCTCTTTAGTCTCTTCACTCCCTCTCCTGCAATAATCTCTGAGAATTGAGAGGCAGAGTATGATATAGATGCCCCTATGTAAGATGGCAAATTATGTACTCTATTCTATTCTCTATCCCTTAACCAGGTGTGTGTCTCTTCGATACTTACCATATACTGCAAAAAGAAGTTTTTTGGTGAGGATTAAGAAAAACACTAATCTGTAGGTATAACAATAAGTCACTACGACTCAGTTTAATACTATGCCAATTTAGGCCAATAATAGTGGTAGATTCTCCCCCTAGGTCCTATGAGCTGTCTAGCCATAGGTAATAATGACAGGTATGAGTTTCATCACCTGGAATCATGGAATGTGCTTTAGGAACAATAAAAAAGTGACTCATACCACTACACTATTGCACAGGTGTGCGTGTCTTATTAGATTGGTTAGAATTGTAGCTGCAAATGTTCACCAATCAAGACTGATAATTATCTTTCTCCTACATCAGTGTATGTAGTATCTTTCAGAACAGTAAGACTAGCTGAAAGCAGAGAAGCTTCCAGGTGAGTACCAGCTTGATTTCCCAGTATTCTGTGATTTAAATATGTAGTATTTTCAGTAGTTGGGTCTTATCATATTCTGGGGTTAGCCAGAAGCTGTGATGATAGCCTTTAATCTTTGTGGATCTGTGGGTTCTCACTGTTCAACAGCTCCAAAAAGGGGTAAACTATTCCTGGCACTGGAATTTTTATTTGCTCACCTGTGGTATTTTATACGAGTCTTGTCACTCCATTATAAGGTGACTCATTTAATATCTCTCTCTCTCTCTCTCTCTCTCTCTCTCTCTCTCCCCTCTTTCACTCTGTCATATATATATGATATATATCATTATATGTAAAATATGTAATGTATAACAATTTACATATTATTATTATTATTGGGATGCCTCTATAAACCAAGAAAGAAATAGAAATCATGGAAGGGATATCATTCATGATAACCTTAAGATGTAAGATGTTGCTCATCTTTTATGTAACTGTTGACACAGATATTTGCATAAATAATACTTACCAGTAACCTGAATATCCCTTAGCCCAGTTTTAACTTATTATGGTGTCCAACAAATGTCTTGTATGTCAGACAACCCCTAATCCATGACAGGGAACTCAGGTCACATGGTCACATGGTAGCCTGAGGTTGTACATTCAGGCTTGGTGAAGGCTCATGATGAGTGGGGGTAATAGTTCCCAAAAGCTGACTATTCCTACCAAGGATTTCAGGGCTTTGCTGAGTACACAAAAACTTGTCAGTAACCTCAACGAGTGCCTCCTTCAGCTCTTGATTCCTGGAGTAACAATGGAGTTGCCGAGACACAGGGTCACAACACTGTAAGCTGGGTAGGCTTGCTCTATACATCTTTTTTCTTTTTTTTCTTTTTCTGAGCTACACACAAAAGCTGTGACTTTTCTATCACTTTTCAATAGACTAATGTAACAAGAACAAATGTGGTTAATCCTGTTTCCACATTTAATACTTCTGTGGCTTTTGCTATTTTTTGACATGAGGAAATGCTGGATGCAGTAGGTCTGTCTGTCTCTGTCTTCCCTCCTGTCTTTCTCTCCCTCCCGTCTTCCCTCCTTCTCCCCCTCCCCCCCTCTCTCCTCTTTCTTTGATTACCTCACTTCTTTTCTTTCCTCCTCCCTCCATTCCCTCATGATTTCTCACCTACAAATATGTAATAATAAACTTCTCTCTGCAGCACAACTCTTTCGTCTCTGCGTTTCATTCTTTGAGCTTTCTTGGCCCAATCCTGAAAGCCCAAGGCAGCTTTGGGGACCATCAAGTTTTCTATGATCCTGTACTCCCAAACCAGGCTTCACCAAGAGCTTAGAAAGGTTGCTTCCCTCTAGTAAACAGCCCAGCCTTCCCATATCATTTGTATACTGACCTAAAAAAGTAATTATTGTCTAAACCGGTCAGGAGTGTTGCTGGTGATCAGAAATAGTATTAGGAGGGGGTGATTCCATTTTTTCACGCTAGGCTTAAGCACTGTGCGTGGATATTCACAGTGTAAGTCTGCGGAGATCATGCAGCCATTTGGACTCCTCAGGTGTGTCCAATCCACAGTGCATCGGAGCAGTGCTGCACTTTGTCCTCAGGGAATGCTTGTGATCTCAGGTGAGACTTTTAGTTTTTCTCTCAGGACTGCCTTTGGTTGACCTCAAGTCAAAGGAAAATATACAGTTAGCATTTTTTCTCCTGCATTTATGGAATAAAAGCTTCGAAACACACCCCTGCCATAAGAACTACTACCAGCATCCCAGTGTCTCTACACTGCTAAGTTCTTGGCTGCTTTCAAAGTCCCAACATTTTTTGAAGATCTCTATGACATCTCTCACAATATGGGTAAGAGAGATGATTTATGCAATAATATGAATCCATTGTCTGAAGAGTTAAATGCTGTTTAAATTGTGGTTGTTTTATGTTAAGCTTACCAGAATGCAGTTTGGTATAAAATAAAATAAGAACAATAAATGATTATCTGTATATTTTAATTTTTGTTCACAAATATGCAGAAACAAAATAGTTTAACAATAATTTATTTTGATAGTGAACTTATTTTATATATTGAACAGTAAATTCAGTTTTCTTGAATTAAGATACTGATTTTAAAGACCTAAGTAACTACTGTTTTTACATATGAATTTCTTTTCTTAATTCCAATAAAAATTATTACTTTGTATATTTAATTAAAAATTTTAAGACTAGTTACTTAAATATAATTTCCCTATATTGTCAAGTTCTGAGAATAATTTATTTGAAAATATATACATATATATACATACAGAGAAAGATGCACACTTGTAAAGGAGAAGCAAGGGTTGAAGATGTATGTTTCACGAAGGCATACATATTTGATACATAAATATGCACATTTGTGGCTGCATGTAGAGAAATACATTCCATACGATAATTCATTTAATGACTGAAAATATTGACATCCAGTTTATCTCTTGTATAAGGATTATTTGTTTGGCACAATCTTACTCTGCCAGAAAAAAAAAATCAATATAGATGAAAATGCTATCAAATAAAACCAGAAAGATATCTAGAGTAACAGTTCTCACTTCAGTTTTTACATCATAAAGTATGTTTTAAATATACAAAGAACTATCAGTCAAACTTGTATGTGTGTTACTGCAGCACACAATTTGTGACATCAAATTTAAATCGAATGCCTTTTGGAAGCACAAATTTTTAGAGATATGTATTTTAAATTTTTCAAAAGGAAAATAAAAAATACTCAGAACTGGCAGTAATGAAGTAATCAAGGAACAGCAGGGAGAAAGAAGACAGACATTCAGCATGGGCATGGGCCTGTCCTGCATTCACCTTCCATCCTATCTCTGCTAGCCCTATTTTGTGGCTTTAGATTTACTTTGTTCATTGTGTTTTAGGAGACTCTTGTTTTCTTCCTTCTTTTCAAGCATCAAATTTCCCATTCCTGTACTTTTTCTCCTTTTGATAACTCCCTTTTATCCCCTCTGATATATTTATTAAACATGGTCCACAGGTATCAGTTTGTAAAGTATGAATGGCAAACGAGCTGTCCACAGCTTGTCCCATGATCTTTGGCTCCTCCAGAGCATCTTTCTTCACTGTGGACTTCCTGCTGCTACTCAGTTACTTCTACTCTGACATTACCTCCATTTTCAGCAAAGTCCTTAAGTATCTTAATTTCAGCAATCAGGGATCTAATTGCTTATCCTACTAGAGTACTGGTTTTGTCTTTTGACAGTATAATTTTCTTTGGTAATTCTTAATATCTGTCTTTACTTTAGGGTCACAATCCTCAACGCTCTAGTTGAATTTTGATTAGTATGTTTTTCTGATTAGTTATTTTTAATTGGCA
>JAPYYD010003360.1:0-14240 GCA_028551405.1 Uromys caudimaculatus
TCCCCCCAAGATGAGCTTTAAAGTAAAAGTTACTAAAATAACTAGAAATCCCAGTATCTGAAGGTCTTGTAAATGCTGAAACATGCCTCAGCCTCCAGGGATTGCTCCTGTACAAGATGCTGCCTGTTAAATTCAACTTGGTCTCCCAGAGTCACCAGATACAGATTTTTCTTCTGGATGGTTTCTGCATGGATTTTTTCTCCTATTTACTTTCTTCATAATACTTGCTGTCTATCCTAGGAACTAATATATTTAAAACAATTTTCTGAAAAACATCAAATTGTGGACAGTTACCTTAATTGCCCCTATAAAAAAACTTGTTCATACACTGGAAACTATTATCAATAGAACTGTAGTGGATAAATAAGTATGTGTATATTTAAATAAGCATCTTTATCCTCTCTTCGACTTGTTTTGTTTTTGTTTTTTTGTTTTAAGATGGAATCTTGCTGTGTAGTCTAGGCTGGCTTAGAACTTCCATTATCCTCCTATAATTAGTTACAGGAGTGAGCCAGACCTGGCTATATTTGTCTTGAGAGGAGATCATTTTGAAATAGAAGAGATTAAGTGTATTATTTTCTCAATTTGCTTGACCTATTTCTTTAAATGTGTAAATAAATTTTTTAAAACATTTTATTGGTTCTTTGTGAATTTCACACCACGCACCCTAATCCCACTCTCTCCTCCCCCTCTACCCTTGCAACCACTCCCCAATGGAGAAAAAAAATCTCATGGAAGCTGTAGTGCGTCACAGTGAATGTATCTCATGGTGTACCCTTTTGTCCATACTTCTTTGCAAATATTCATTACAAAGACTCATTGGTCTGGTACAAGGCCTCTGGCTTCTGCTACCTCACTGGGACTCCTCACAGATAGCCTGTAACTTGTGTTATGGAGATCCTGTAGTTTTGGATCTGTGGGATTGGGCCCCTTCATGTACTCCAGCAGTTCTATCAATGTGGTAGATGTTGGAGTGGGCCAATTCAAAGCCCTGGATCTGGACCTGAGAGGTGTCTGAGCTGTCAGCCTGAGGGCTCTCCTGCTCTCCCCACCTTGGGGCTGGCTCACCAGCAACCCCTGGAAGCAGGGCCAGCTCTACCCTGCTGCCCAGGTGAGGTGCAGAGCCTGCTCTTCTGAGTGTTGCAGCCAGTGAGGGACATGGCCAGTTCTCCTATTCTCATGACCCTGGGGCCAACTCCTCTGCCTGTCATAGATGGTAAATAAAGATTTTTTTTTTTAAATATGTGAAACAAGTGCTCTGTTATAAAGATTAATTTTATTCATGAAAGGGTTGCTGTTTTTCTCTTTGTAGTATTGCTACCAGTAGTGCAGTTTCAAAGGAGCTTACCAGACTTTTGAAGATACCTGTTGATACTTACAACAATATCTTAACAGTCTTAAAATTAAAGCATTTCCACCCACTTTTTGAGTACTTTGACTACGAGTCAAGAAAGAGCATGAGCTGTTACGTGCTTAGTAATGTTCTGGATTATAACACAGAAATCGTCTCTCAGGACCAGGTAAGAGAATACAGATACGCTCTTTTAGGGAAATAGAGAATATAAGGTTGATTAGGATTTTAGACATTGAGCTGTAGACACTGATAATAAATGAAGGATGTAACATAATAATAAAAGCTATGAATAGCTTATTTGTTATATAGAAGCTAAAAATTGGAGAGGCACATAGAATTATTAAATACCTCTGATTTCACCAAAACGAGAATAACCACAGTTGATTAACAGTTGGCATGTCTCTTTTCAGATTTTTGTCCATAAATGTATATATTGACCTATCAACTTTTCAGTGCCTTTGGGACAACCACCCTACCTCTTCCCAATTTTATGTTCTTCTCTTTGTTTTTTTTCTTTTTTTTAATTCAGTTCAGTTATTACTGCCCGTATGTGAATGGGTAGAGGGTCACCTGCTGTGAAATAAGCAGCCTACCAGTGGCTATACCCCATAGAAAGTGACTCTCCCACCTTTAGCAGCCAGCATTTGCCAATAGCTCTTTAGCTAGGGCTGGATCCTTAGGAACTCCCTCTCTGTCCAGGATGAGTGTTGGCTAGCGTGGTCTTGGGCAGGCAGTCACAGCTGCTGTGGGAAGGAGCTATTGTGCAGTAGTCCTTGACCTCTGGCTCTTACAATCTTTCTGTCCCCTCTTCAATGCTCCCTGAGCCATGTTGCAGAGAGCATGCTAAAGACATGTTACTTAGGGCTTAACACTCCACAGTCATTTATTTTCTACCCTTTGAGTTGTATTAACTGTTATCTACTGCAAAAAGAAGCATCATTGATAAGGGAGAGAGCTATAATTATCTATGGGTGGGAAGGTAAGTATTTAGAAAGCAGTTTATTACTGTGTCCTCTTGGCTAAATAAGAGTAGTAGATTCTGCCTTGGGCCTCTTACTTCATACTCCTTGGGTTTTTTGCCAGGTTTGTAGTACCAGGCATGAATTCCACTCTGTGGAACAAACCTTAAGTCCAAGTAGAAAGCCATTAGTTATTCCTAAAACATTCATTCCACTATTGTACCAATGGGCTAATTTTGTCAAACTGGTTGTTACTGTAGCTTAAAAGGTTCACAGCTGGGTGAAACTGTTTATACTAACTTTTTCACAAAAAAAAAAAAAAAAAAAAACCTGAATTATTTTTCTGATTCTGTTTAATTATATATACACTTAGAGACTTACCTTTGTTTGTTGATGGTGTCACGCTAATATTTTCTACTTTCTATGTTGCAGGTAGATTCCATAATGAATTTGGTGTCTACATTGATTCAGGATCAGCCAGACCAACCTGTAGAAGACCCTGATCCAGAAGACTTTGCTGATGAACAGAGCCTTGTTGGCCGATTTATTCATCTTCTACGTTCCGATGATCCCGATCAACAGTACTTGGTATGAGTTATCTCTTACTGTAACCTTTCATCACACATAATGAGCAGAGACATGTTTAAAATGGTTTAATGCAGCTTTTGTGTTAGTTTAAGGTATTGAAAAGCTTGCTACTGAATTAAAGTTTGTGGCCTTAAAAAATTATTATTTAGGGTTTTTTGAGGCAAGTTCTCACTGTAGCCAAGTTGGCCTCAAAATTAGGATCCTGCTGCCTTAGCTTCTTGAGTGCTACAATTTCAGGTATGTCCTACCATGCACAGCTGGGATTTTGTTTTTGTATAAATGAGTAACTAAACTGTTCCCACTCATGAAGAACAAGTCAGGTATTCCAGCTTTTTTTGAAAACCTGAGAATTGCAGAAAAGCTTGCTTTCCTTTAGTTGGATATTACATAATTCTGTGTTCTGTTTCTTTCTCAACAGTGTAGTGCGTTTAGAATGTTTAGTTGTTTACCATAACCTCCTGAGACATAAAAGTCTGATAGAAAGATGTTTGTCTGATGAAAATCTATGAAGGACTTTAAAGTTTAGTAATCAGGCAAAAGCTTTTTCTTTTATCATAGTCCTCAGTTAATCTTTATGAAATGAAGGTATGTTGTTAAAAGTGGGTGTGTTGGCACCTGATAGTGGATGATTTAAGAGGCTGATTTCTGTTAGTAGAGTGGTAGCCTTTGATTTGGCTTAGGGAGAGATTTTTTATGTACTATGTGAATACTGAAGTATTTTAAGTTGTTCCCCTTCTTCCGCCCCCCCCCCCCTTTCTGTGTGTGTGTGGGGGGATTGTTCTCATTTTCTGTCACATGTGATAGTATTTGTGGCTGATTAGTTATGCTTGTATGTTTCCATATCAAAGAAATTAACAAGACCCAAATATATCACATACTGTATTTTATGTGAATTCTTTGATTATCCTCTATAGTGTTTGTATTTGTGTGTATGTAGGTACACCTGAAGGTTAGAAGTCAGCATCAAGTGTCTTCCTCAGGTGCTCTCCTGTTGCAGGAAATATTAAAAAATGGACCTTTTGGTTCCTGAGCTACTGCCAGCAAGTCTCTGCCCCGCGGCCTGGCCGGCCATGCACAGACCGGCAATGGCCGACCTGTTTTTACTGTGTGGAGACTCTGACTCAGCACTCCAAAATCTCTCCACCCAGCTCACTAGGTTCCCACCGGCAGGTTGCTACCATGCTAGCCCCATACTTCAAAGCCCCCATGGCCTCTGTAGTGCACATCAGGCAAACCCACACTTTCCTGCCATACCTTTCTCTCTGGAACCCAGTCGAGTTGCTGAGAGAAGAAAAACACCGCACAAACTTAGCTCAGAATCAATGGTAACTCAGTCTCTGGGCACAACTACTAAAACCTAATTTTGTAAGCCTTATTAAAATCTGATTCCTCCGGTGTCGACTCCTTGCAGATCCACCATGATACTGGGGAAACTCCAGCAGCTACATCTTGCCCTTACACTGTCCCCGTTCCAAACGCCTCTAACTCTCTCCTCCTCCTCCTCCTCCTCCTCTTCCTCCATCCAACCCTGAAGTCCTGCCTACTCGCCCAGTGATTGATTTGCCCATTTATTCATTAGGGGATTGGTTCACAAGAAGTCACCTGAGTATGTGACTCACTCCATGTCCGCAGCTCCTCCCAGGAGAGCGGAATTAGCATCAAAATACAAACAGCACCAGACCTATCCACTACACTCTCCATTGAATTTTTCTAGGCGGGGTTCCTCAGTGAGATCCATGGAATCACCTGCTTCTGCCTTCTCAGTGCTGGGGCTGCAGCTGTGCGGCTGCACCTGGCATTTTATGTAGATGTTGGGAATCCAGACTCAGGTCCTCAGGCTTGTGCTGGAAGCATTTACTGACTGAACCCTCTGTCCAATCCTTTGGTTTTCTTTTTCTTTCATTCTTTTCTTTCTGAACCATCCATACATTTGTTTTACATGGCTTTTTAAATTATATTGGTATTTTTTCTTAATTTAAATGTGCTTAGAAAGTTTGATCTACCTGTAAGGATAAATAATTAGGTTTAGAGGAAGATCTAAAAGATCAGAATTTAGATAACACCCAACAGCTAGAACAGGCTTTATTTAATTCCAGAAAGGTGGTTTTTCTAATTCTGGCCAACTAACCAGGACATCAGACCCAGTCACTCAGTGGTCAGAGTTCAAGAGAATGAGGGATTACATGTAGCCTTAGGCTGGAGTTTTTGAAGCTAAGAATAGGAAAGGTGGAAAAGGGAATTTAGCTGGTTTCCTTAGATAACCTGATTTTTTTTGTTTGTTGGTTGGTTTTAGAGACTGTAGGATCTGTCATCTCTTTCTGCAACCATAAGGTGTCTGAGGCAGCTGCTTTGCCTCTGCAATCACCAAATAGCTGGCTTCCTGGAGCTCTGATCTCAGTTTAGGGCCTTGGCTTTTAGGAGTGATTCTTCTACTTCTGGTAACACACACACACACACACACACTCACACACTCACACACACACACACACACACACACACACACACACACACACACACACACACACACACACACACACACACATACACACCCCACAGCTGTTTTCCCATAATTGCCTATTTTTCTGAGCACATACTTTGTGCAAGGTATTGATGACACAATTGAAACTTTGTGTCATTTAATCTTCCCAACAGTTCTATAGGAGTATGCTACCTCACTTTTCAAGTGAAATTTGGGCTAAGAGGAAGGCAATTGTTGTATGAGACTTATCCTTAGGAGACACAACTCAGATATCTATTCACTACTATTAGGAATAGATTTCAGACCCAAACAATGTTCAATTTGGCCAAATAATGAGTTTATTGGGATTACTTACAGGAGTGGGTAGTGAGGGGGTGGGATTTTTCACAGGAACAGGGCTGTCTCAAAGACAATGACATAACTGAAAATCCCACTCTGGTACTGGTGACAGTTTATCAAAGCTGAGTCCTGGAGCTCTGCATGGCTTGCAGGCAGCTTCCATGTTGGAGAAGCTCCTCCAAGCAGCCTTGCTGTCAGTCTCCTCCACAGCATGGTTTACTGTTCCTTGAGAAGGGGCCTTTGTTAGTCTTACAAGTTTCAGCTATCTGGGATTTGTAAGTTTATTTACTTCCTGAATCTTAGGAGCTTCTCTACAGGATGGAATGTTTCAACAGATTGCTCCACAGCAGCAATAGAGACTAGACAGTACTAGAATTTACTGTTACATGTAAGTCTGACTTGCTTCATCAGCCTGCATTCTTTATCACATGTGTATGAAAAAGAGCATATATCTGTTCTTGACTAGCTACCTAAGGCTAGTAATACAACCTGTGTAAGCTTCCAACTTGCTTACATATAAAATGGGTTAGTATTTTAGTGATTAATATAGGAAGTGTGTACCTCAATAAAGCCTGGTCTATCATAAAACAGTAGCTGTATGGAATAGAGTTCCCATGTAATTTTGTAAACAAATAATCCTAGTGTGGAAAATTATTTTTAAATTTTTTCTTTGTCAGATTTTGAATACAGCACGAAAACATTTTGGGGCTGGTGGAAATCAGCGGATTCGCTTCACACTGCCACCTTTGGTATTTGCAGCTTACCAGTTGGCTTTTCGATACAAAGAGAATTCTCAAATGGTAGGTTTACTTTGAAATTTGTCACTACATTTTTCCTTTTTCTTTACTATATCTTCTAAGTTGTAGAGAAGCTCAAGCACACACACACAAAATAAGTGATAATGATATCAGATCCCATTTTCAGGAACTCCTGATTCATTCATTACTCACCCTTTGCTGTTCTTTGTTTTTTTGTGGGGTTTTTTTTGTTTGTTGGTTTTTTGAGACAGGGTTTCTCTGTGTAGCCCTGGCTGTCCTGGAACTCACTCTGTAGATCAGGCTGGCCTCGAACTCAGAAATCCACCTGCCTCTGCCTCCCAAGTGCTGGGATTAAAGGCATGTGCCACCACTGCCCGGTGCCCTTTGCTGTTCTTAACTGGTGAACTACACACTGGCTGAGAAATCACGTAACAGCACTTGGAAGTATGAGGCTGAATCAGTTTGAATTGATGCTAAAACTTTTCCTTAGGGTCTGAATCAGTGTAATTTTGCCTAGCGATAGGTTCAGCATTGTATAATCACTTCTCAAAAAAGTTTGTAATTGAACAATGTTATGAATTGCTTGCAACTACTCTATGAGTTTGTTTCTTTCTAAAGCAGAATCATGGCTTGTCTTCAGTGGCATAATTTTAAAGAAAATACCTCAGTCTCTTATACATGGAAGTTAAACATTCAGGTTTATGTTAAGGAATAAAGCTCAGTAAACTTGATTTTTTAATAATTTTTAAAAATCATTTTTATCTTAATACTCTTACCAGCTTATATACCAGGTTTTTGTCAGGATAGCTTCTGTTCTATTTTCTAGCACTTTATGACTAGGTATTTGTCACTATAACAATAAAAGTAGCCATATTATGAAGCTATAATGCTCAAAATGGTATAGTACTAATAGAAATATATGCAAATAGATTAGTGGAACTGAGGAGTAACCCAGAAAACCAAACGTGTGTGATCAGATTATCTGTTTTTGTTTGTTTGTTTTCTTTTCTTTTGTTGTTGTTGTTTTGAGATAAAGTTTCTCTGTGTAGACCAGGCTGGCCTCAGACTCAGAGATCAACCTGCCTCTCTTCTCAAGTGCCAGGATCAAAGGCGCGCGCCACCCTGCCCCATCTAGTGGATCTTCCTCCTTCAGTCCCTATTCTATGCCAGAGATCCAAGGGGAAGGAAAGTTAAGGGGACGGTAAAACTTGATATCCACTAGTAGCAGAATGGAATTGGATCTTTATCTCATATCATGCACAAAAAATGAACTCAAAATGGATTAAGGAATTAAACCTTGGTCTTGTTATTGATTTTAGAGAGAGGGGCTACTAAAAACATAGGCCACAAAAGCAAAAATAGACAAATAGATTGTATAAAGCTAAAAAGGTATGCATAGTAAAGGAAACAGCAGTGCAATGAGATGGTATAGGGATGGGACAAAAACTTGTAAACCATACATTTTATAAGGGGCTGGATCCAAAATACGGACCACTGAGCTGGAGAGATGGCTCTGTGGTTATTGCCTTTGCAGAAGACCTGAGTTTGAATACTAGCACCCACATGGTGGCTCACAATTATCTTTAACTCCAGTTTGAAGTACCTTTTCATCCCCTCCTTACCTCTGTGGGCACCAAGCATGCACACAATATACTTACATACATTCAAGCAAAGCAGTCATTGTAAAATAAAAATAAATGTTAATACCCCATTAAACAAAATAAGAAACTCAGTTCAATAATAAGAAAATAAATAACTGGATCTAAAAATGGGCAAATGATGCCAGTCTGGGATACATAATGAAGCTCTGTCTCCAAAACAACAAATAAACTAATATAGACAAAAGGACTTGAGTGGAAATTTCCCCAAGGAGCACATACAGATGACAGTAGGTCTCAGAAAAGATGCTGAGTAACATTAATCACAAGGGAAATGCAAATGAAAATACATGACTCATCTTTAGTGGACTAATAGCAAAAAGACAGGAGAATGGCTGGGAACGTAGTCCCACTGGTAGATTACCTACTCTGCATGCACAAAGTTTTAGGATTAGTCCTTGGTATCACATGCAAGCAAAAAAACCCTTATGATGTGGTGAAAAGGGACCACTGCTAGAATATAAATATAGTGTAGTCACTATAGATAACAGTATGGGCCAGGCATGGTGGCACATACCTTTAATCACAGCATTCAGGAGTCAGAAGCAAATGGATCTCTGTGAGTTCGAGGCCAACCTGGTTCACAAAGTAACATCCAGGACAGCTAGGGTTGTTACACAGCAAAACCCTGTCTCAAAAATAAAAAAAGACAAGAAAAAAAAAAAAAAAAAAAAAAAGAAGGAGGAGGAGGAAGAAGAGGAAAGAAGGGGGGGAGACTACTCCAAAACTTAATAGACTGAAGTGTAGCTCAGTGGTAGAGTACATTATTGGATAAATATCCATAGGAGATGAAATCAGTTTTTGTTCCCGAAAGTCTGTGCTCTTTCATGTTCAGTGCAGCATTATTTACAGTGGCCATGGTCAGACAGCTCAATGATGGATAATGAAAATATGTGTGTATACATACACATCTGCGCATACATATTCTGGAGCATTATTCTAATGAATAAAATGAAAAAAACCCTAGCATTTGTGACGATATAGATAGTCCTGGAAGACAGCATGCTGAGTAAAATAAATCAGTTACTGAAAGAATACTTATGTCACATGTCTGATCTAAAACTGTCAGCAGTAAACCAGTGACTGGCAAATTGTACAGAATGTTATCAGATGAAAAAATTTGAGGACAAAAAGTAAAAGGGAAAAACAAGATTTAAGACACCCTTCCCAAGTAGCAACTAGTGTTTATATTATAACAAGGACTATATACTTGGTTTATTGTCTTTAATCCTTGTAACAAGTCTTACTATCATCTTTAAAAAGTAAAGAGAAGTTACTAGTTTTATAGAAGTTTGGATGGTATAGCACAATACAGTTATAAACCTCGCTGGTATTTACAACTTTCTGGAAATGAGATGGCAAAGGGAAAAGAAAAATAATTTTCAGCAATGGCAATGTTAAAAATATAATCTAATAGAGGTAGAATTACTAGTACATTTTTAGTACGCTGCCAATGTGTAACTGTAGTGTTATAAATACAGTAATTCCTTTTCTAAGATTTTAAACTAAGAGATAGTCATGGAAGTTTTTAAAACTTCATTATGTTTTTTACTATTGTATGTATGATGGGTTGGGATGATGCTGTGGTGTGTGTGTGGAGGGCAAAGAATGAGTTTATAGAGTCAGTTCTCTCCCTCCACTTTAGGGGTGCCAGGATTGAGCTCAGGTTGTCTGACTTGTATGGCAAGTGTTTGTACCTGGTGAGTCATAGCACTTGGCACATAATTAGGGCATTAATAAGGCTTTGTGTATATACTGACCATTCAGTATGTTTTCACAGATGCTTTCTAAAGGGGAACAGTATAACCAATTAGATTATAAATGAGTTGAAGGAATATTTTCTTGTTAAAATACTGTTAAATATCTTAGTATTATGAGGAAACTTGTCTTAACAAGAAGTTACATTCAAATCGTTTGTAGTATGAACCCAATTTTAACTTTTTTTTCAGTGATCTGCTTTAAAGTAAACAGATTACAAAACTACATACAAATATCTCCACTATATTTACATAGAAAAAAAGTGGACAGGAAGACATTAGCAACTGTGTTACCAGGGCTGATTGTATTTTCTAAGTTTTTTTGTGTTATTTTCCTCAATTTAGGAATGTGTTGCTTTTCTAATCATAAAAAGAAATATAATCAGATCTATATAAAATTACAGAAGCAGCAGCTTTAGATTGATTTAGTTTTTAAGGAGATATCCTGCTTAGTTTACTTCTGTGTTCCATAAATGAGGGAGAAGAAAAATGACAGAGAAACTGAACTCAGATTCAGTACTTTTGCTTAGAGGCTTTATTAGAAATCTTCAGTAGAATGAACAAATTACCCTTGAACTTGATAGGTTTTTCCTGTTTCAGGATGACAAGTGGGAAAAGAAATGCCAGAAGATTTTTTCATTTGCTCACCAGACTATTAGTGCTTTGATTAAAGCTGAGCTGGCTGAATTACCACTGAGACTTTTTCTTCAAGGAGCATTAGCTGCTGGAGAAATTGGCTTTGAAAATCATGAAACAGTAGCGTATGAATTTATGTCCCAGGTGAGCTCTTTCTTCTTCTTGGGTTTTCCTGTCCAGTTTGTTGGGTTCAGTCATTGGTCTGTTATTTTTGAGGCGTTAACTAGTTTATTGTTTTTTGACAGAGTTTCATTATGTAGAACTAGCTGATCTAGAACTCAGACCCACCTGTCTCTGCCTCCTGAATGCTGGAATTAAAGGCATGTACTACTATGCCTGGCACTCTCCTTTATCTTTTAATATAAGACTAACTCTGTCTGCACATGTGGGAATCTTTTCATACGGTAGTCACATTGCCTGTGTAGAGTAGCAAAATTGTTGAGTTGCCAGGAACTGAAGAAACCCAAGATTTTAGCAGGTAGCTGTGAAAGTTTTTCATGAACAAAACATTCCTGTGGTTAGTTCAATTGAGAAGTATCAGCTCAAGAAAGTTGGAATAGGTTTCTTAATTTTAACCTGTTGTCAGCCCTTCCATTTTGGCTGTAGCTTGTGCCTCTTCACTGAAAAGTACACCATGTACTAGTACTAATAGCACTTGGACCATCTCACAGAATGGGGTTTGGAAAACCTTTGGAAAGTGCTCCTGTTGATGGTTGTTTTATGAATAGTCTTTGTTCTATGTATGCCAGGCATTTTCTCTATATGAAGATGAAATCAGTGATTCTAAAGCACAGTTGGCTGCTATCACCTTGATCATTGGTACTTTTGAGAGAATGAAATGCTTCAGTGAAGAAAATCATGAGCCCTTGAGAACTCAGTGTGCACTTGCTGCATCAAAACTTCTGAAAAAACCAGATCAAGGCCGAGCTGTGAGCACATGTGCACATCTCTTTTGGTCTGGCCGAAACACAGACAAAAATGGGGAAGAGGTAAGGTTCCTCTTGATCGTTAGAGGAGATAGAATTGGTAACAGGGATTGGTCACCTGCCATTGTGCTTTGGGAAGTGAAACACTGAGAACTTGGAAATCTGACAGACAATTGCTTTGCTTTATTAGAGGAAATGAATGGGACACAATATTAGTATTTCACACTGTGGTCTACTTTAAAAAGAATATGTTTACAGCAACTGTTGTAGCCGGTGTTTACTACTTTGTGGATTCTTCTTTCTTCCACCTTTCTCCTCCCCTTTTCTTCCACCCTTTCAACCCCGTAACACTAAATAAGAGAGAAAAAAGGATAGAGGGTGTACTGGCTGGTTTTGTGTCAACTTGACACAAGCTGGATTTATCTCAGAGAAAGTTTCAGTTGAGAAAATGCCTCCATGCGATCCAGCTGTAAGGCATTTTCTCAATTAGTGATGGGGGGGGGGAGAGAGCCCCCTGTGGGTGGTACTATCTGTGGGCTGGTAGTCTTGGACTCTATAAGAAAGCTAGCTGAGCAAGCCAGGAGAAGCAAGCAAGCCAGTAAGCAGCATTCCTCCATGGCCTCTGCATCAGCTCCTGCTTCCTGACCTGCTTGGGTTCCAGTCTTGACTTCCTTTGGTGATGAACAGCAGCATGGAAGTGTAAGCTGAATAAACCCTTTTCTCCCCAACTTGCTTCTTGGTCATGATGTTTGTGCAGGAATAGAAACCCTAACTAAGACAGAGGGGAAAGGGGGCAAGTTAGACTACTTCCTACTGATTAGGGGTGCCAAGTTCCTTAGGGCAAGTTTGATCTTCACTGTCAGGATATCTAATTTCTTCTTCTTGTCTTTTTTTTGTGCACCACTACTTAACAAACTGACCAACAGCAACCATCCAACAGTCTACCAACAACAGCCCTGCCTCTCCGGTCCCTAGCATTTATATAGTCTCTCAAAAATCCCCAGAATTCCAAACATCACACAATTGCAGAAACTACCTACAGCTGGCAAAATAATGTCACTGCTAGAGCATAAGGCAAATCATAGCTGCTGTGGACAATCTGAAGCAGCCCCCATATCTCACATCTGGGATTAAAACCAAAACCTATTCTTAAAATATTTCTGTAATTTTTTTTTTAAAGAAACCAAAATGCCAAAATTGTCACTACAGCTTGTTTACTACAAGTTATAATCTTCTTTTGGTTTGTTTGTTTTGAATTGGGATCTCTGTATATAGCTTTGGGTGTCCTGAAACTCACTCTGTAGATTAAGTTGGCCATGTACTCACAGAGACCCATCTACCTGTCTCTGTCTCCCGAGTACTAGGGTTAAAGTTAGATATTTGCCACCACACCCAGTGCCAGTTCTGTTTTTAAATACAGTTGCTTCGTTTTAGGGTTTCATTTTTGTTGTGTCCCTTTGCAGCATAAAAGAGCCTTATAGTGTTGTTTCTTTAATGGTGATAAAATGGGATATTTTTCATTTGTTAATCCTTTTAATATTTTCCTGTTCTTTATTTTAGCTTCATGGAGGTAAAAGGGTCATGGAGTGCCTAAAGAAGGCACTAAAAATAGCAAATCAGTGCATGGACCCCTCTCTTCAAGTTCAGCTCTTTATAGAGATTCTGAACAGGTACATCTATTTCTATGAAAAAGAAAATGATGCGGTAAGTGAAATAGCTCTCTCTTTCTATAGATTTGATACTTTTAATTTGTGAAAATTTAACTTTGCTTACTTAGTCTACCTGCAATCTACTTCCATTACCTAGAGTCCTTTTCTGTCTACACAGACTATGCAATTAACAACATACCAAATAGACATTGCCAACTTGTAAGCTTGATTTGTCACTGTGTAGCAGTTCAGAGTCATTCTTAAGGGCATTGTCCATTTGTAGCATTGTGGCAACCATTAAGATTTCTAGGTTAGGGGCGGGAGAGATGACTCAGTGGTTAAGAGCACTGACTGCTTTTCTAGAAGACCTGGGTTCAATACCCAGCATCCACATGGCAACTCACAACTGTCTGTAACTCCAGGATCCAACACCCCCACACAGTCATCCTTCCCACAGACATACATTCAGGCAAGATTCCAATGCACATAAAATAGAAATAAATACACTAAAAAAAGATCTTTAGGTTAAATACAATTTGTTTTTTGTTCTTTTGCTGGTTTATGTTGCTTTATATTTTGAGATTTTACATTTTTTTTTTTTTTTTTTGGTTTTTCGAGACAGGGTTTCTCTGTGTAGCCCTGGCTGTCCTGGAACTCACTCTGTAGACCAGGCTGGCCTCAAACTCAGAAATCCACCTGCCTCTGCCTCCCAAGTGCTGGGATTAAAGGCGTGCGCCACCACTGCCCGGCTTGAGATTTTACAATTCTTACTTTTTCCCTTAATGAATAGCTAATAGATGTTGCTTAAACTCAGAATCATATTCTCATCTTTTTCATAATTACTCAGGTATTTGATGAAAGTAATACAAGTTCCTTAAAACAGTGCTACTGAATTATCTTTTGTGATACATGCCTGCTACACAATTATTCTTTTTGTAGGTAACAATTCAGGTCTTGAACCAACTTATTCAAAAGATTAGAGAAGATCTCCCAAATCTTGAGTCCAGTGAAGAAACAGAGCAAATCAACAAGCATTTTCACAATACGTTGGAGCACTTGCGCTCAAGACGGGAATCACCAGAGTCTGAGGGGCCAATCTATGAAGGTCTCATTCTTTAAAAGAAGACAGCTCAGCAT
>JAPYYD010003362.1:0-14239 GCA_028551405.1 Uromys caudimaculatus
AATAAATAAATAAAACATGACATTACAAAGCAAGGAGACTTTTGAGGAAAAGAAGATTGATGATGGTTGGATTATAAATTATTTTAACCTTTCATAACCTGGTTAGCAATCTTTACTAAAGCTAGATATGCTTTAACATTTAGATAAGGAATTCCTACATTTAACACAAAAAATAAAAATTGTGCATTTGTTCAGTTCTTTCAACATCATATAACCAAAAGTAACAATTGTACATCTTCTGTTCATAGGTGGAGAGAATAAATTATATGTGAAAATGCATAAGCCAGTCATAAATCATATGAATTACATGCTGCTGATACCCAAATTTCAAAAGCTGTCAGCTGTAGCATACAGTTTCAATAGTGTTGGAGGGCATCCTGGCTGGGAAATGTCTCAGAGTGTACTGAGGGTCAGACACTGAAATTGGGAAGCATTTTCAGATTTGAAATTGTCCTTGAATCTGGAATTGGCTTAAGTGTGTATTATGCAAAAAGAATAGGGACATAAAAAGTAAGTTAGATAGTAGGATTTACAACATAGGGATGAAATCTCAGTGGAAGAATCACATAGAATTTAAGCTTTGTACATAATTCATGCTAATATTTTTCATATTTTCCCCTAAATATGAAAAATTTCCATGAACTGTGCTTAATTGCAACAGAGGGACTGTCTCCCTGAGGTCAAAACTCTAGCACACTTGGCCCTGATGTCACTAATCTATAAGAGCTAAAAAAAAAGATATAGGCAAACATGATTTATAAGATGAGTAGAGCCAATTTTGTAGTGAGGGTTAGATACAACTTAGGTTCAGAGCTGCAAAGAACAACAGAAAAGATAGCCAACTTAAAGGTGAAAAAAAATGGAGCCAGACTAAGAAGCGAGTGCCCAAAGAGCCTTAGACACACCTTCCATTGTGATGAAAGGCCAGCATTCTAAAAGAGGTGACATTATTTTTATGTTTTATGGTTTTCAAAGTATTGCTTAGTGAAAAATAATGAAATAAAAGCATTTCTTTTCGAGAGAGTAGCTACAGTCAACAAGGGAGAGAGGCACAACAAGGATTGGGAATTAAAATTAATTTTATAAATAATAAAACTAACTTATAGTAAAAAAAACAAAATCATTTTAAGTTTGAACATCATGAATATGATATTTAGGTTAAATTATTTAGTAATTCCTTTATCAGAAATAGCAAAGAGAACAATAAGAAAAGTTATTCCAATTAATTCTCCTAAAGCATAAACTCACCTTTCCCCCCAAACCATAGTATATTTCACAAGAAACCAACTTATAGATTTGGAAGATGTTTTAAATAAACAAAGAAAATTGATCCATCTTTATCAAGCTATATATATTAGCTTTAATTTGGAAAGAATGGCCATTTGGCTTTAGGGATTTACATGTTCTATTAGCATGAGTTACCCACTATGTACCTTGCAAATGCTTCTTTGAGTTTATTTTCACATCAGTTAGCAAAAAGCAAAAACGGGACAAAACCAAGTGCCCTGGAGCTTCCTACCCAGAACAATCTGGTCATGCACCTCACACACAACTAAGTCTTTAAAAGTGTTTAAATGACCTTAAGTGCTTAAAAGTAAAAACAAAAAAAAAAAAAGAGTATTTTTAAAGAATGAAATTATGAGGAATAAAAATTTTTGAATTATTGATGTCAACTATTTGTTTAAGATAATGTAAATATATTATTTTCTAAGTAACTTTCTTATATGCAGAGTGGTTGTCTGTCTTATAAGCTGCTTCTGAATAGTAAAAGCCAATTGAGAAAATTTCTCAGAAAACACTCCTAAACTTAGCCTTCATTTTTACTTGTTTTGACTGTGTTTTCCTTAAAATAAGTAAAGAATTACACCTTTAAAAAGGTAGAAGTTATATTTTTCCCTAAGTGAAATTTGGTTTTGTGGTTTGTACAAAGACCATGTATGAAGACACCTCCCTTTTCATGAAATATTAGATCTTATGTTGATCTCAGCCAAATCAAACAGGAATGTTAATTGGTATTTGCAAGAGAAAGATCTATTTTATCAATATAATCTAGTAACTAAAATGATACTTAGATTGTCTGTCTTCTGAAGTTGTCAAGTAGTTCTGTTTCCATCTACTATAAAAGTGATGAGCCACAAGGAATCTAGTGATTAAAACATTCTTTGACATTATGGGATATTGATAACTTTAAATTTTTCGTATTAAAAATTTTGTTTTGTTCTATTTCTACTCTCTTACATCATGTCATTGAATTTCTACAATAGCCTCCCTAGTCAGTTATTCAGTTGTGAGGAATATAAAGTTGCTAAGATGCAATGCATTGGTGGTGTTTTCTCTAGTCCAAGAAACAGCCCATGATGACTTCATCATAGATCTGAATAGGAAAAATCAAACCACAATATCAGGTATGACAAACATCAATAATAAAGACTACAATGTTCCTTGGAGGGAACTGTGTATTGAGGTTTGATCCCTTTGATCCCTTGAATTAAGCTGGATGAGTTTGGTCGTTTTGTAAATTATAAATATGTTCTCGTTTTAAGAAATAATTTAAAAATAATTATAATTTTAGGCAGAGAGAAACTAAATAAAGAAATTTTTGACTTTCCTTTCCTCTTCTCTATCCTATTTTCTTTCTTAGATAAAGGGAAGTGGGTTAAAAAGAAAAAGGAGGGATATAGTAATTATTTTAGAAATTAGACACTCCTAAAGAAAAGCATTTTATAGCCACAATCTTACATTGGTAAAGATCTTCTTATTTTGATGCAGAATTGAAGTTGTATTTTTTTTTACATCGATACAAAATTTTAGAAATAGGTACAGGTTTAAGATTTCATTGCTATAAATCTTTGTGTATTGATACAAAATTTAAAATTAATTGTGTTACTCTTAGATAGGCATTGTGCCTATGCAACTCATTTAAGGACTGTCAGATATTCTGGGCCAGAAAGCTAAAGATGGATGCTCCAACATTATAAAGAATACTGGGGACTGCCCAGGCAACAGCTCTGCCAGTTGTTTAAATTTTGGAAGTTATGTTTTTGCATACTCAAATATCTTCTCAAATCTCTGACAGGGTTGAAGATTTGTTATAGTCTCACAATTAAGCTTAAATTATTTAACTTTTAAAAAGATGTCCTAGATCTAAAAGATAGCTTTAGGATGGTATACAAGTTAAAATCAAAGATAATTGAGGTACAAAATTATAAACTCATTAAGGTATGAGACATGATAAAATATTTTATCTAAATTGCCAAATATAATAGACTAGATATTATAAATGTGTATACCTTATAACTTTCATAATTATTATAATTATATTCAATATATATCTGAGAGGAAAGGAGCCTTTTATTGGACTAAAAAGGGCAATTGTTGAGGTTTGGTCTTGCTATCTATTGTAATACTAAGTATGGTCCACCAACACCTAGAGTCTACATGTTGACCTGTGACTCTGCTTTTCTATGTTTAACTGGTACATAAAGATACCAACAGACAATAATAGCTGGGCAGAGGAGACATAGGTGGGTTGAGATTTCCTGGGCTTGGGATCAGAAGAGAACCCCAAGAAAGGAGAAGATGAAGGAGGAAAAAGAAGCCGCCATGGGTTATGTGAACCATGAAATGTGGTCCTGAGGACTGGCCAAATAAAGTTAAGAGTGGCCCAGATAAAACATAGTAAATAATAATTCAGAGTTATTGAGAGCAGTGTAGATTCTAATAACAGAGAGAGTAGATAGTTGCCAAGATCTTGTGCTGTTTAAGGCTTATTACAAATATAAAAATTATAGGTGTCTTTTTTTAATTTAATTTTTTTTTACTTATTCACTTTACATCCTGCTAACTGACTCCCTCCCATTCACCCCCTCCCACAACCTTCCCTCCTTCCCCTTCTCCTCTGAATGGGTGGGCACCCTCTGTATACTCTCACCCTAGCATTTCAAGTCTCTATGAGGCTAAGTGCTTCCTCTCCCATTGAGGCCAGACAAGACAGCCCAACTAGAAGAACATATCCCACATATAGGCAACAGTTTTGGGGATAGTCCCCATTCCAGTTTTTCACGATCCACATGAAGGCTAAGCTGCTCATCTGCTCCATATGTGCAGGGAGGGTTAGAGCTAGCCCATGATTGTTCTTTGGTTGGTGGTTCAGACTATGTGAACCTGAAGGGTCCATGTTACTTGACTTTTGTTGGTCTCCTGTGGAGTTCCTATCCCCTTCAGTCCAGTAATCCTTCCTCCTATTTTTCCATAAGAGTACCCAAAAAATCAATCCACTGTTTGGCTGTGGATGTCTGTATCTTCCTGAGTCTGCTGCTGGGTGGAGTCTCTCAGAAGACAACTTGCTTCTTCTGTGTACAAGTCTACCAGAATATCATTAATAGTGTAAGGGATTTGTGCTTGCCCATATGGGTCTCAGGTTGGGCTGGTTTTTAGTTAGCCATTAGCTAAGTCTCTGTTCCATCCCCTGTGTCTGCATTTCTTTTAGGCAAGATAAATTTTGGGTTGAAAGGGTTTGTGGATGGGTTGGTGTTTCTAACGCTCCACTGAGTTTCCTGCCTGGCTACAGGAGGTGGCCTCTTCAGGTTCCATATCTCCAGTGCTGTGAGCTACATGTGTCTTGTCTTTTATCCAGGAACTAAATGGTCTAAGATGGGATAGAAACACCTCAACAGGATTAAATATTTCTACAACAACTGTTTAACCACATCTATTGTAATTGATAAGGTGAAGAAAATGTATAATCACAAAGTGAAATGAGAAGAGGAATCCAATTTTAAAATAAAATTGCTAATAATATGAAGGGCAAAGAAAACATCAATATTTTTTATCTTTGTTTTTTCTCATGAATGTATCTCAACAATGTGAGAAATATTAATATTTTATATTGTGTCTGTGTCATGTAATAAGATATTGAAAAATAATTACAGTTGTTTTCTGTACAATAACAGCATGTAAGACTTGACAGAACTGGAGCACAACATAGGTTACTGGAGTGCTGAAGAGGTGGAAAAGGAATTGAGGAGATGACAAGCAAAGGGTGAGAAATTTCAGTGAAACAAGACAGATATGTACATGTGATAGATCATACAAAGGGATGACTAGAGATGATAAAATACCTTCTATTATTGCAACCCCATAGGAAGAACAATGATATCAATCAACAAGAACCCCCAGAGCTCCCAGGGACTAAACCACCAACCAAAGAATATACATGGAGGGACCCATGGCTCCAGCTGCATATGTAGCTGAGGATAGCCTTATCTGGCATCAATGGGAGGAAAGGCCCTTGGTCCTATGAAGGCTCGATGCCCCAGTGTAGGGGAATGCTAGGGCAGTGAGGCAGGAGTAAGGGGTTGTGTGGGGGAGCACCCTCATGGTAGCAGGGGGGAGGGGAATGGAATAGGGGGTTTGTGGAGGGGAAACCGGGAAGGGGGATAACATTTGAAGTGTAAATAAATAAAATAACCAATAAAAATTTTTAAAAAAGAAAAAAAAAGAAAAATGCTAACAGATTTGTTTTCAACAAAAATTATAAGGATTTAATGTCGTATGAAAGTTTAGTCCCTATATAGTCATAGCACAACATATTTTTTAGTCATCATATAGACAATATGTAGAACTTCATCTGTAAAAATAGAATAATAATAAAATGCAAATCCACTTAAAATTGTCCAAAATTCTACAGTAACGGAAGGAATAGGATTATACATATATTTATCTTAGAATAAAAATTATTCCTAAACTGCATTAAATATTATCTGTAAAGTAGTTACAAAATTTTTTTACCAAGAGTCACTTTATGCATGATAATTAATGATTGATAAATTAACAGTAATATTTATATGTATATAATCTTACACTTCAACTGTGCATTACAGTGAAATTTTCTCATACGAATCATGTGTTTATTTTACACAAAGGAGAATGAACCACACAAAGTATACATATATGCAATCAATTGCATATGTGCACCTGGTCTCATGTTTGATGATTTTTGCAACACAGACAAGCACCAGAGTTTTAAAAAATATCTTCACAGCTTGGCTCTACAACCTCTGATTCTTGGATAGATCGTGGGTTGCTCTGGGTATTCCCTACCACACACCTGGCTTGTGAATCCTTCATCCTTCTTGGACCTTCCAGCCAATCTGATTTTAGAACCTTTTACCTCACCTGTGAGAATCAGAGAGTCTCTGCTAAATTTCTCCTAACCAGTTTTTGTTGTTGTTGATGATGATGATTTGGTTTGTTTTTTCTCTCAAGATATTCCACACTTAAAGAAATACCTGTATATATAAACACACACACACACACACTCAGACATGTATACACATACACATGTAAGCATACTCGTGGTACCATGAAGAGAAAACCTGTGTTTTTAGCTCTTTTTTTTTTGAGACAGGAGTCTTACTGACCAGGCTGACCTCAAATCTACCTGCCTCTGTCTCCTGAGAACTGGGATTAAAGGTTTTTGCACCATGCCCAACTCACTCCTAAAAAAAAAAAACCCTCACAGACATTTCCACTTTGTTTCATTAAGCTCAATATATAAGCATACATTCTGCCACCGAGAAAATTACATGAACATAAAGCATAATTGTAAGAAAGCTTGTGAGATTTTTTCTTATGTGGAAGTATAATTAAATGGGAAACAATGAGTCCATTTCTGGAAAGCATTTTTTTTAGTTTATATTATTTGACTATATATGTATATATAGAGATAGAGAGAGAGTTATAGACTATATATATATATATATATATATATATATATATATATATATATATATATATTACACTTTTTGACATAAGCAAAATAAGGAACACATTTTATACCATCAGTCTTAGTCATATTAACTACTAATTAGCCTGTGGCTAACATCACTGTGGATTAATTCCACATACACATTGTCCTGGGTCCAGAAAGTTTTTCACAATGACTTAATTATAATGAGCAGAAAGGAGGTCCTACAATAAAAAGACAGATGATGGTGTCACCACCAACTGATACTGCCTTTCATAGATAACAATTTCTGTATTCCACTATACAAAATTATTAAGAACCTGCAGGAAAATAAGATCAATTAAAAACTTAATGAGGTTTCAGTGAGGTTTCCATATTCTTCTAGCTTAGCAGATACAACATACGATAACAGTATCTTATAATATACATTTTTACTATATTTACATCTTTTTTTTTTATTTTTGTTTTGCTTTGGGGATTGAGAGAACAATTGGGAGAGACAGAGCCTCACTCTGCAGCCTGTGCTGGCATTTCTCTCACAGGAATTCTCTTGCTTCAGCCTTCCAGGTATTATGTTTAAATGTGTGAGTCACCATGTGTATGCTATTTTGACTTTCTAAAAGTCTTCACTTGTGAAAATTGTGAATAAAAGAATAGCTGACAGACTATACAAACACAGCTGTTAATTCTATTTTACTTACTGAGGAAATCAAATGAAATATATTCATGATTTTATTTGTTTCAGCATCCTCTATCCAGTTTCTTTATTGCATGAGATATTAAGTTGTAAAAACACGATAACCAGGACCTCAAAATTCTAGTATTGACATTTCCAGCAAGTGGAATTTCAACAATGAAAAGGCTCAATACCACCCCACACCACACCAATGGCTTTATTCTGGTAGGCTTCTCTGAATGGCCAAGACTGGAAATGACTCTTCTTGTGGTCATCTCCATCTTCTATATAGTGACCCTCTTTGGGAATTCGGCTATTATCATTTTGTCTCACCTTGATCCTAAACTCCATACTCCTATGTATTTCTTCCTGGCCAATCTTTCTTTTTTGGATCTCTGCTATACCACTTCTACTGTCCCCCAGATGCTGAAAAATATATGGAGCCATGAGAGAAGCATCAGCTACGTGGGCTGCATAGCACAACTGTTCATCTTCCTTAGTCTGGGATCTACAGAGTGTGTGCTTCTCTCCGTCATGGCCTTTGATCGCTACGTGGCCATCTGCCAGCCTCTGCGTTACACAGTTATCATGCATCCCAAGTTATGCCAACAGCTGGCAGCAGTAGCCTGGATAACTGGTTTCAGCAATTCCTTGGTGCAGACAGTGTTGACTTCTTTGTTACCTCGTTGTGGCCAATACCAGGTAGAGAATTTCTTCTGTGAGGTACCTGCCATGCTTCAGTTATCATGCGTTGACACCTGGGTCAATGAGGTAGAGATGTATGCTGCAGTGGTTGTCATAAAAGTTATCCCTCTTGGGCTAATTCTTTTCTCTTACATAAACATTGTCAGAGCAGTCATAAGGATACAATCTTCTGAAGGTCGAAAGAAGGCCTTTAACACATGTGGGTCTCATCTTCTGGTGGTCATCATGTTCTACGGCTCTGCCATTAGTGGATATGCATACATGGCACCCAAGAGCAGCTCAGCCAAATTGAAGGGCAAGCTTTTGGCACTGTTCTATGGACTCATAACGCCAATGCTGAACCCTCTTATCTATACCTTGAGAAACAAGGATGTCAAGGCAGCAGTGAAGAAGGTACTTGGAAGAGAACAAGAGCAAGGGTTGTACTTGGATTAGGCAAAAGCAGATCCTATAGCAACCCAGTCCTTGGTTCCATAGCAGGATTACTAACAGTCCTCATTCCTCCAGCCATAAAAACAGAGCCTGATTGTGACCACTTTTTATTGATTATATGTAATCAATGTAATAGTCAATGGTCATTGGACTGGTCCAATAGTTCAACAAGTACAAAAAAATTGATAGATACAGATTTGAGTAAATGCTAAATTTGGATAATAAATGTTGTCTTGGCTAAAGAATTTTTTAAAATATTCTTTCTTATTCCTTAATACATTAAAAGTAATGGAAGGGTTATGTTAGGAACTTAAATAAAAAGCACAAAGACATCTGCTTGCAATTCAGTCATTTTGAGCCATAAACATCCAAGATGAAAATGTCATTTCCTCCTTTCAAATATTTTGCATATTATAAAGATACATTTTTTACATTTAATTGTATTGTTGGTGAGTGAGTGGCTGTGGTAATAATCTGCATTGCTGTGGAAGACAGTAATGCAAAGAGAGCCCCATAAAATGCTTCTGATTATTTATGTTATTTGCAGTCTCCCTTAGAATATATTTTTAATTTTAGATTGCAATGTTTATTAGATTTGCCTCCATTGTGATTTTTTGCATATAAGGGATACAAAGTAATATACTGAAGAACATAATTGTGTATGTATTAAAATGATTTTTGTCCTATCTTGATGATAGATAGGAATTATCACTCTAGGAAATAACCATTACAATATTTGTTATTCAATAATATTATGGTTATTATTAGGCTTAAGTTACTATCCTGTTTCCAATTTCTTTGGGGGAATAGTCATTTATTTTATTTATGTGGAAAATTTGTTATTAATTTTTCTCATATAATATATTTTGAATATATTTTGATCATATTCTTTGCCTTGCCCCAAATTCTTCTATATCACCACTACTTCCCTATCCACCCAACTTCATGTTCTTCCTTTCTGTAAAATAAAAAGCAAAGCAAACAACAAAAAAATGAAAAATGAAAACAGGTAAGCTAAAAGAGTAAATTCGAGGTTCCCCTTAGTAGCTGAGCAGACTTGAATGGTCCTCTGTGATGTGTTCTCTGTCCTGCGGCCAGACGCTGTGAAGCACTCTGTCAGGCAAGCTCCGAAGTTGCAACATGGATGCAGTGACCTATGATGATGTGCATGTGAACTTCACTCAAGAAGAATGGGCTTTGTTGGATCCTTCACAGAAGAGTCTCTACAAAGATGTCGTGCTAGAGACATACAGGAACCTCACTGCTATAGGCATGAAAGAAGTCATACTGGAGAGACACCCTCTGAATAAACTCAGTGTGGTAAAGCATGGCACAGTTATCCTCAAAGGCATGAAAGAATTCATACTGGAGAGAGACCCTATGAAGGTATTCAATATGGTGAAGCCTCTGTAAAGCACAGTAGTCTCCAAATACATAAAAGAACATATACTGGAGAGATACCCCACAAGTGCAATCAATGTGGTAAAACCTTTGCATGACATAGTCTTCTCCAAAGGCATATGTGAACACATACTGAAGAGAAACCCTATGAATGTAATCAATGTGGCAAAGCCTTTTCACATCATAGTCATCTTCAAGTACATAAAAGAACACATACTGGAGAGAAACCCTATGAATGTAATCAATGTGGTAGAGGCTTTGCACATCAGAATGATCTTAAAAGACATAAAAGAACACATACTGGAGAGAAACTTTACAAATGCAATGAATGTGGTAAAGCCTTTACATGTAACACTAAACTCTGAATATATAAAGCAACACATACTGGAGTGAAATCTTACAGATGCAATGAATGTGGTAAAGCCTTTGCATATAACGCTAATCTCCGAACACTTAAAGCAACACATACTGGAATGAAACCTTGTGGATGCAAGCAATGTAGTAAATCCTTTGCCTCTCATTCTCAGCTTCAAAATCATGAAAGAATTCATACTGGAGAGAAACCTTACAAATGTAGTGAATGTGGTAAAGCCTTTGCATGGAAGTCTGGTCTCCGAATACATAAAGTAATACATACTGGAGTGAAATCTTACAAATGCAATCAATGTGGTGAAACCTTTGCACTACAAAGTTATCTCAAAATGCATATGAGAACACATACTGGAGAGAAACCGTATGAATGTAATCAATGTGGTAAAGCCTTTGCATGACTCAGTCATTTCCAAATGCATATGAGAACACATACTGGAGAGAAACCCTACAAGTGCAATCAATGTGGTAAAGCCTTTGCACAACATTGTTATCTCCAAATACATAAAAGAGCACATACTGGGGAGAAACCCTATGCATGTGATCAATGTGGCAAAGCCTTTGCACATCATGGTCATCTTCAAGTACATAAAAGAACACATACTGGAGAGAAACCTTATGGATGCAAGCAATGTAGTAAATCTTTTGCCTCTCATCGTCAACTTCAAAAACATGAAAGAATTCATACTGGAGAGAAACCTTACAAATGCAATGAATGTGGTAAGACCTTTATATGGAATGCTAAACTCTGAATACATAAAGCAACACATACTGGAGTGAAATCTTACAAATGCAATGAATGTGGTAAAGCCTTGGCATATAACGCTAATCTGCAAATACATAAAGCAACACATACTGGAGAGAAACTTTACTGATGTAAGCAATGTAGTAAATCCTTTGCCTCTCATGGTCAACTTCAAAATCATGAAAGATTTCATACTAGAGAGAAACCTTACAAATGTAATGAATGTGGTAAAGCCTTTGCATGGAAGTCTGGTCTCCGAATACATAAAGCAACACATACTGGAGTGAAATCTTACAAATGCAATCAATGTGGTAAAGCCTTTGCATGACAAAGTTATATGAACATGCATGTGAGAACACATACTGGAGAGAAACCCTACAAGTGCAATCAATGTGGTAAAGCCTTTGCACAACATTGTTATCTCCAAATACATAAAAGAGCACATACTGCAGAGAAACACTATGCATGTGATCAATGTGGCAAAGCCTTTACACGTCATGGTCATCTTCAAGTACATAAAAGAACACATCCTGGAGAGAAACCCTATGAATGTAATGAATGTGGTAAAGGCTTTGCAGGTCAGACTGATCTTAAAAACAAAAGAACACATACTGGAGAGAAACCTTAAAAATGCAATGAATATGGTAAAGCCTTTGCACATAACTCTAGTCTACGAGTACATCAAGCAACACATACTGGAGAGAAACCCTATGAATGTAATCAATGTGGTAAAGGCTTTGCAGGTCAGACTGATCTTAGAAGACATGAAAGAATTCATACTGAAGAGAAACCTTATAAATGTAATGAATGTGGTAAAGCCTACTCACAATCAAGTTACCTCCAAGTACATAAAAGAATACATACTAGAGAATAACCCTATGAATGTAACCAGTGTGGTAAAGCCTTTACAGGTCTCAGTGATCTACAAAGGTGTGGTGGTTTGATTATGCTTGGCCCAGGGCAAGTGGCACTACTAGGAGGTGTGGCCTTTCTAGAGTAGGTGTGGACTTCTGGAGGAAGTGTGTCACTGTGAGGACTGGCTTTGAGATCCAATGCTTAAGCTCCACCCAGGGCAAAAGAGTCTTCTGGATGCCTTCTGATCAAGATATAGAACTCTTGGCTTCTCCAGCACCATGTCTGCTTGGACACTGCCATTCTTTCTGCCTTGATGATAATGGACTGAACCTCTGAATCTGTACCCCACCTCCAGTTAAATGTTGTGCTTTATAAGAATTGCCTTGGTCATGGTATCTTTTTACGACATTAAAACCCATACTAAGACAAAATGCATAAAAGATATCACACTGAGAGAAACCCTGAGTGTATTGAATATGGTAAAGCCATTGCACATTTCTATAGTACTCATTTTAACAAAAGTATTTGTATTTCCATTCACTGAAAGCCTGTAAATGGAAGTAATGTGCAGCATTTCCCCTTCACAGTTATCTATGAATGCAGAAAAGAATACTTACTGGAGAAAAAACGTATGAATGTGAAGAAAAAAATAAAATAAAATAAAATAAAATAAAATAAAAGAGTAAATTCAATAAGACTGAAAAACAAAGCAAAATGACAAGCACACGCACATGTGCGCGTGCGCACGCGCGCACACACACACACACACACACACACACACACACACACACACACACACTAACAGGAAGGCTGGTTTGTGTTAGGTCTGCCCTGGAGTGTGGTTGATATACCCAGTGGTAGCTTCATGAGAGAAATCTCCTTTCTCTTTCCCAGCAGGTATCAATTACAAACAGCTTATTGGTGAGGGGTGGGACTTTGTGTCTACCTCTCATTCTCATTGCTAGGATTTTGTCTAGTTTAAATCTGTTCAGGTCTTCTGTATGCTATTACAGTCTCTTAGTATATCAGGCCTTCCTATTTGTAGCCACTTGATCTCCCTCAGCTGTCTAATTGCTCTAGCTAAAACTTCAAGCACTATACTGACTGAATAGGTATGGAGATAGTGGACCTTTTCTTGATCCTGGTTTTAGTAGAAATGTTTTGAGCTTCTCTCCATTTAGATTGGTGTTAGCTATGGACTTAAGGCATATTGCCTTTATTATGTTAAAGTATGTACCTTATATCCCTAATCGGTCCAGGAATTTTAGCATGAAGGGATATTGGATTTTTGTAAAAGAGCTTTTCTGAATCTAATTATATGATTCTGTGGGATTTGCCTTCTATCTGTTTATGGGGTGGATTCTGTTCATTGATTTATGTATGCCTGCACCCCTGGGAGGAAGCCAACTTGATAACAGTGGATAAATTTGATATGTTCTTGAAATGAGTTTATAACTATTTTATTGAGAATTTTTGCACCTATTAATAAGGGATATTGGTCTGTAATTTTCTAATTGTGTGGATTTAGCAATAGTGTAATAGTAGATTAAGAAAAAGAATTAGGAGGAAAGTCCGCCAGCGGCGGGGACCTCAGCTTGGGCCACAGGGCTCCATAACAAATTAGCGCCGGGACAAAGATACCCTCCCAGCAGCTTGGAAAAGCCAGAAGAGGGCCCAAGACAACCTCCACAGTTCACCAGGAACTGCTCCGAACCTGGGAGACACAGGGACCGAGGTAGGTGGGCATAGAAACCCCTGGGAGGCGGAGACCTCTGCCTGGGCAACCAGGAGTCCATAGCCAACTAGCGCCTGAAAAAGCTACCCTCCCAGGAGCTTGGGAAAGCAGTGAGTGGGGTTAAGGGGAGCAACACCTCTCACCTGGACCCACCCGGATGCGCCGGGACCCAGAGTCTGAGAAGCAGGGGACAAAAAATCTCTGAACCTTCCGGTTTCCACCTGTGGGCGGAGACCTCTGCCTGGGCCACCAGGGGCCTGTGCCTGGGGACTCCAGCCTAGGCCACAAGGCTCCAGGAGAGAGCAGGTATCCCAGGAGTGCTGACACACCTTTGAGCACAGGCAAAACCACCACTTCTGCTCAAACCCATTGGACCAAGAGGGACCCTTGCAGAGCCATCAGGGCATAGGAACCAAGGGACAGCTGGGGACAAGATCTTTCCGATTTCCTTCTGCACCCCAGAGCAGACCCGGTACCACAGCTCTCCAAACCCAAACACCACTCAGAGAGAGCTGGTCTTCAAGGAGTACTGACACAGAGGCCTGCAGGAGGGGCAAGTCACAACCAGACAGA
>JAPYYD010003363.1:0-14239 GCA_028551405.1 Uromys caudimaculatus
TGTCCCCTTGAAAGGACTGCTTGGGTCACTTGAAGCCATTCTTTTGGTAACAGAAGGCCTCCTTGTGAAAGTGAATCAAGAGCACTTAAAGTAAAGGGTGCATTGGGGCCATAAGCTTTTACAGCAGAATGAAATTCCTTGAGAGCTTTAAAGCTAATTTTTTTATGCTCTCTATCATCAAAGGTTTCTTTAATACCAAAGGAGGGTTCAGGGCCGGGACTATCTGAATCTTCTTCCACTGGATTTTTTTCTTCGTCTGAATCCGGGAGGGGCGGGAGATCAAAAGAGTCTGGCTGTTGTTTGTTTTTTCCCATGGCCCGTGTAATAACTGGAAAGGCAAGGACATTTGAGGGCTTAGACTTCTTCAAACTTTTAATCTTTAGCGAAACAGTTTGAAGTTCCTTTTGTAATTTTAAAATCTCTTTTGCCTCTGCAAGCTGGCGAGCCAAAAGTTTGCATTCTGAGGAGCAAAACTCTGCCTCCGAGAAGACAGGGGCAGCAGACATTAAGGTGGCTCTGCAATTTTGCAAGGAATCAACTGGCTCACAAGGAGGAGCAGGAAATTTAGAATTTAAATGCGGTGGCCAGTCAGAATTACGGTATTTGGCTGCCTTCTCCTTCAAAGAAGCCTCATTTCCCAGATCAAGAGACTCCCTTCCCCTTTTGCTTTCGCTTTGTCTTAAAGGAACCGGGTGATTGAGGGAATCTTTGGACGAATTTGCTTCATCTCTCAGGGACCTTAAGGAAGGATAGAGTTTCTGAAGAGGCTTGAAGGAAGGAGGGGGTGGCGATGGCCAAGTGCAGGAGGCGGCTGTGGCAGCAACTGGAGTTTTATCTATAACTGCGGCGCTTGCAGCCTCATCGCCTATCTCAATTACAAGAGAAGAGCTAGGAGGTAGAGAGGCGGCTGAAGCCGACCGAGACAAAGGTCGTAAACAAAGTTCTGCCACTGAGAGGAGCTGTCTTTTCGAATAATCTTTGTCAGCTCCCTCAATAATATCCCTAATAAGTCCCCAATAGGAGAACACATTATCGGGAACTGCATTCCGACCTTCCAATATTAATTTCTCATTAAGGTCTCGACCGACCTTTTGCCATTTCCCTGGGTGAATTTCAGGACCATTCACGATAAACCAGGGACAAGTTTTATCAATAAAGCAAAAGAAATTAACAAGATCTTTTTTCTTAACCCTAATTCCTCTCTCTCTCAGGGAGCCTTTCAAATCCTTAATAAAGGCTAATTCTTTGGATAATTTTTGACCCATCTCTGAATAGACGGACTTACTCACCAGGGGACGACTCTCTCCTCATGGGTTGCGGGGGAGGGCCGCCTATAAACTTCTCTTCATCAAAAAATTGGGGCTGCGTAGCTGTCACTCTGGGGTCCGCTTCTGGGACTGTTTGGGGTCCGTCTATGACAGGAAGGGGTCAAATCCTCAGGTCCCTGTTCGGGCACCACTCTGCCCCGACCCACGGGACCAATTATTGGAGGGATACCTGAGGCGGCCCCATGACCTGTGGGAGAGAATGGGCGAGAGAGAAGAACGAGACCAAGCAAGCTCTTTGTCAAGGTCTCGTTTTTTTTCAAAACTCAACTACTTTTATACAATATTCAAAAAGGGGAAAACTCAGAGGCAGGGAGAAGCAGGGGGTGTGAGGTGATGGGAAGGGGGTGGGCTCAGCCAGCAGTCACAGTGACCCAGATGTTCTTTTACGAAAACAGCCTGTCCTTGTGGTCTCCATGGTTTCACCTTCAGCTCTCGGAACAGTCATAATATTTTCTAGTTCCTAGACTTGTATGGTCTAAACTGTATGGTCTATTTTCAAGTTCTTCTTGGCTTCATTTTCTCATGACCTTTAGAGGTCTCAGCATCTGGGGGGTGGCGGCTCCCAACATCCCATGACCTCCTAGACATTATTAAGCCATTCTACTTGTTCCAGGATGAAGCCAGAAACCTTGCCCAGAGTTTTTATGCAAACTCTCACACCCAGGAAAAGATGCCTGTCACATCTTTCCAGTAGACTTGACCTGGTTATAGCTTCATGGTCACCATGAGTATGGGCCATAGCAGCCACTGCCCTGTGGCAAAAGATGACACATTTAGCTTTAGGGCAAAAACTGGCCCTGACACTCCCAAACTTTCTTGAATTTCCCCTAGAAAAGAACTAACCTGCAGATGGAATCTCCCAACCCCAAAGTCATCTCTTTTCTATCCTATAAAACCCCAAGACTTCCACACACCTGTGTACAGTATCACTTCTGTGGATAGACTTCAACCCTTATGTTGATTGGATTAAAGAACATTTTTTCATTGTGGAAATCCTGCCTTCTTTTCTTTATTTCAATGTAACTTCTACCACTACATACATAGTTTAAATTTTATTGTAGAGTTCACAATGACCCTAAATAATTTATATGCATCATTCAACCACATTTTAAAGGCATGTCAATCATGATTATTAGCCAGCCATGAGTTCAATATGAAGCACAAAACTTAAGTAACCAGAGATTCCTTGTCAAGAACTCAAGGGACAATTATTGTTTCATTTTTTATCCCATTATTGTTTAAGAAATCACCATAATTTGTAAAGGGAGAGTCCACTGTACTTCTGTGTTGAGGGAAGCAAACTTATAAAGATTTAATATTTTCATGATTACATAAATCAGAGTATATCTCATTAATACCCTTGATTCTCTATTAGTTGTTGCTCTCCACAACCCCAAGGGTTCAAAAAAGCCCCAAATAGATCCTATTGCATGGCAAGGGCCACAGTATAGTTACAGAACTTGGGTTCTGTTCAAAAGAGCTTCAAAACTGACAAGAATTATCCACCAAGTGCATTATTGTTAGATTATGGGCCTATCCCTTTAAGATACCCTTCACTCTTGACTGTTAGCCCACGGTACCTCCAGCTAATGGGCTCCTTATACCCTGGCCACAGGAGGGAGAAAGCACATTCAACATGGAGGATATCAGCCCATGTCTCCCCGAAGCCTCTAATGTAGGTATAACAGAGTTGTGTCTTTCTGTTCCTGAAGCCCCTGCCTCTGATTTAGGGTCAGGGACATTACCAATGCCTTGAGAGCCTCTGCTCCACTGACAGTCTCTGTGCGTCTCTATTTTACAGTAATACCTCAATATACTCCAAAAGAGGAACACTGAAAGACAAAGCAAGTTACCTAAGAGTAACCACCCCAAACAGTTCAAAATATGTTCATAGCTGAACAGAGTCTAAAGGCAAACAGAATAGCACAGCCTGGTGTGTCCTGCCCAGAAAGAGACTGCCCAAGTGTCAGATCCAATACAAAGTTCAAATTTGCTTTTCTGTTTCACCAGAGGTGAAGCAAAATATCTGATTTTGCTGAAGTACAAAGAACAAAATGTCCCTGTTGTAAATGACTCCAATATGTGTTACTTATTCTCTTGTTTCCTGCAACCCGGGATGACCTCATTATGAAGGGCAGGCACCCCAAAAATATATGTACCTTCAATGTCATCATTTTAATATTGGGAATTGGGTCACAGCTTGTGTCTGAAGTGAGATCATGCACCTATCTTCAATAAGTAAATTTTAAAGTGCCGAGTTAATATTGGAAACCAGAAAGTAAGGTTTATTCAATATGACTATATTGGGAAGAAGGACAAAGAGATCCAAAGAACCCCTCAAGACTTCAAGTCCATCATCTGCTTTCTTGATGATAGAAATGTTGGTTGCAGTGAAATCAAGTCTCAAAGCACTTTTAAATTGGATTTCTCCAAATTGTGGAATATTTTATTAAATACTTGTTGGATATCTTGAGAATTGTCTATTCATTTCACTAGCCCAATCATTGAGTAAACAAGTTAGTTTGATATGCTACAATTCTTTAAACTTGATAATAACCTCCATTCTTGTGTGTAGTTACCAATCATATTTCATATTTTCAGAACTATCTCCTCATTCTGAAGATTGTTTCCTCAGATGTAACGACATTTTAATTTCATATAATCCCATTGGCAATATTTTCCATCATTTCCTGTGCTACATTTTGTCTTCAGGAAACCCTCGCTTGTGCCCAAGTTTCAATCCTGTGGTCTTAACTGAGCTCATTTTCTCTGCCAGTTAAATAATTAAAAGGCAAGAAAAACATATATGGAGTAGTCATGTATGAATATATGAGTCATTTTAGTACTGTAACAGTTTGGCTTAAAGACAAAAATATCAGATAAATGAAATATGCAAGGGTTCAATCACTAAGTACTGGAAAAAATAAATCTATGTGTAATATATCACTCATTAAACCTATGCTACATGAATTTGTTAAATATAATCAAAAACTTAAGAAAGTAGAAGCAGGTATGTTTATGTATAATTCTCAACTGAAGAAATATTTTTAAAGCAGAGAGACTTTAAAAGTTTACTCATTTTACAATCATAAATATTTATACAATGAAATATTATTTTCCATTAAAAGTGAAATCATGAAATCCACAGGTAAGTGTATAGAGCTAGAAAGAAAAATCAGACTTGAGGTAACCAAGACCCAGAAAGAGAAATGTGGGAAATATTCACTTATTATTTGAATTTTAGCTGTTAAAGTCTTCAAATAGGAAAGGGGAATAAAGTAGGAAGCAGGGAAGGGAATGTGAAGAGGAACAGCTAAAACTAAGAGCCATTTGAGAGTTCATATGGGAAGCAAACACAGTACAATACATAGATGATGGGATAGAAATAGAGGAGATAGAGATAGATATGGATAAACAGCCAGCCAGCCATGGCTTATAGATATGCCAGTTTAAATGAAATCCATAATAATAAGGGGAGATACAAAGCCCAAACTAGATATCTCTTGTCACCAAATGAAGCTTCCAGCACCAGGAATGGGGGTATATCTAAACAACTTGTTGGCCAATGGATCCCCATTTGAACACAAAACAACCCAGGCAATTGCCAAGTCTATTGGTTTCTCTCTAAAGTTGAGGGGAGGGCCGTACTGCTGATGACAACACCTACACAACTCATTGAACATGGAGAAGTCAAGCTTGTGCCAACCAAGAATCTTCACTCCTGATGAGTGTCCCTGGTACTAGAAGGCACTGAACACTACCAGAAGAGAACGGTAATCACCAACCCAGCTACAAATGTTTTGATCTACAATGATGACCTTCCTGCAAAATATAGAAGTACAACAGAGGCACAAAGTTTATATGAATAACCTATCAACATCTGATTGGATTTAAAGCCCATTTCTTTAGATAGAACCCATGCTTGGCACTGCTAGGGTAGCCAAGAACTTAAGACTAGATAGCCTATGGACTTGAGGTAAAACCAAATACCACTCTTATCCTAAAGAAGTAGTTCTCCTCTGAGGGTTGTAAAACCTGTGAAGATTACATTTAGATATACTACATGTCTGATAATTATATTACAGTTCAACAGTGGCAAAGTTACAGTTATAAAGTAGGAACAAAATAAGTTTATTGTTGGGGGGTCATCACAACATGAGGAAATGTATTAAAGTGTCACATCTTTAGAAAATTTGAGAACCACTGTCAATGATCCTAGCAATAAAATGACTACCAATGGCATCCTGTTATATTCTTAGATCAGTGCATTGATGAGCCATCATCTGAGGAGTGTCCTTCTGTAGCTGAGTGGTACAAATACAGAGATCCACAGTCAGACAATATAAAGAGTGAGAGACTTAAAACATTCGGTCTTAAAGGGGACTTCACCATGAAATACTTCCTCTCAGGTATCAGAAAACCCTGGGAACAAGGAGAAGGAAAGAGGGTAAGAGTCTCAGAGGATGAAGGACAGTAAGAAAAGAAGGCTGTCTAAACACAGGAGGACTGACACACATATGGACTCTCAGAGATCGCAGCATGCACTGAGAGCAGAGGAGATACAAGCCCCCACACCTCATTCAGACACTTTCTCTAATCTATAATCACTCACAAATAAAAAATTAATTTTCTCCAATGGAGTGTCACTAGGGATGAGAAAAACTATTAAGGGCAGATGATATGCCTAAAGTGAGAGTACTGAGTTAGCTAGAGCCAGGATGACTCCATGACAGGCTGAAAACTGGCAGTTTGGGAGATTAGGCCTACATTTCTTTTTCCCAGAACTAGGAAAGTCCAAAATAACCAGTCAACTCCAAGAAAAAACAACCCTTACAGGTAGACAATCAGGAGCTGCCCTACCACCTTGCCTGACACAAGCCTGAGCCAAGAATAGCTAATCAGAAATGGTTCTAGAAAGCCCATCAAATTCCTCAGAGCCTTAACTAGCCACAAAGGTACCCATACCGCTGGAGATAGAGCCAACCAATCAAGGAAAAGTTAAAAATCAACCCTCCCTATATTAATGGACTTTAAATTGACCCTGCAAAGCTCACAACTCCATCCTCCGTCGTGGATGGTAGACCCCTGCACACTGATCTCTGCTGTTGCATACTATTTGAATCTGGGGTATCATTGTTCAGTGAATCATGGACAAATCAGCTGATCAGCAAATTGGCAGTAGATAGCCAAAACAAAATGAATTCAATGGCATCTTTAGAGATTCTTTGTGGCATAATGTACTGTCAGGTTTTCCTAACTTTGCAAGTTCTTCATTTATATATTATGACTTCCAGTCTTGTGTGTATGGGAAAAATGTATGTGCATCAGCATGTGTATTTCTGCATTTATGGGAGATTCTTGTGGGGTTTTTTTCATTTACTCTTTTCCTTCAGTTTGTTTGTTATGTCCTATTATGAAATGTTTCTTTTTGTTTGATCTTATTATATTGCATCTTATTATTATTTGGTAGATGTCAGTTTGTTCTCTAAGGAAAGACAATGAGACAGGAGATGGGAAGATTTCAGAGGAGTATGGGGAGAGACAAGAAGGAAGCCCAGAGGACCAGGAGGATGAATCCAAATATGGAGCAGTGGGGGTTAAAGGGCAGGGGGAACCTCTAGAAAGTCCCAGAGACCTAGGATGTGAGAGACTACCAGGACTCAGTGGGGATGACATTAGCCAAAATGCCCAAAAATGGAGAGATGAAACCGGAAAAGACCACCTTAAGTAGATAGACATGGCCCCCAGTCAAGACAGTGGGCCACCACCCATCTTCAACATTTTAAGCCCAGAATTGTTCCTGTCTAAAGGAAATGCAGGTACAAAAATGGAGAGACTGAAAGAAAGGACACCCAGTGACCAGTCCAACTTGGGATCCATCCCATGAGTGCACACCAAATACTGACACTATTACTTAAATCATATTGTGCTTGCAGACAGGAGTTTGGCATGGGTGTCTTCTGAGAGGTTCTACCAGCAACTGACTGAGACAAATGCAGATACTTACAGACAACATTGAATTGAGTTCAGGGACATATATGGAAGAGTTAGAGGAAGGAGTGAAGGAACTGAAGGGGATTGCAAGCCCATAGGAAGAACAACAGTGCCAACTAACCTGGACCCCTCAAATTTCCCACAGACTAGGCCAAAAACCAAGGAGCATACATGGTCTGGTTCGTGGTCCCTGGCACATATGTAACAGAGGACTGCCTTGTATGGCCTCAGTGAGAAAGGATGCGCTTATTCCTATGGAAATTTGATGCCCCAGGGAAGAGGGGTGCTTGTGGGGGTGAGCTGGGGTTGAGTGGGCAGGTAAGGGAGCACCTTTTCAGAGATAGGGTGGATGGAATGAAGAACTGCGGGAGGAGTGATCAGTAAAGGGGTCAACTTTTGGAGTGTAAATAAAATAATTTAATGAAAAAAAGAAAAGAAAAATTTAAAAAGGTAAAAATAAATAAAGAGCATAAATATTTAAGAGGACTTCACTCACAGCAAATGTGAAATGCAAACAGATTCCTTAGAAGACTATCTGTATCACTTTTCAGATTTTGATTGGTACCACTTGGGTGGTGATGTGCTGACTTCTGCTGGCTGTCATCAGTCACATGAAGAACCAACCAGGCTGTTGCTGTACTGATAGTGAGCATCCTGGTGTTGTCACTTCCTACTCATCACATGCGAAGCCTGCTGAGGCTGCCGGAACTGCTCCTCCATACTGTGAGAAGACCCATGTCAGGAGAAAAGTTAGTACTAGGACTGAATAAAGCTTCCAGACATTGGCTGAAGCTGAAGAATATTACTCAAGGATTCAAGGAATTTTGCCACTTTGGAAATAATCAATGGAATTATGACCATAGTTTATAATTATGACCATAGTTTTAGCTTTATAATGAATTCTAGCTTAATAGAGGAGACACCTACTCTCATCCTCTAGTTTCATGAGCTCACTCATAGCACATAGCACACACAAATATATAAAAAAACAAAACAACAAAAAATGAGAGATAATACTAAACTTTGCAAACTTCACCAAGGGACTACCTCAAAAGTTTTTGGAAAGTGTTTTTATATGCAACCCCTGCCCCTGCCCCTATACTTGCCTCTGCACTTGTCCCCTGTCCTTGCCCCCATCCCCACCCCTGCCTCTGACTCTGCCTCAGCCAATTAAAAGCTTGCACCACCACACCTTGATGTTAGCTTGTGCATTTCCTTCCATGCTGAGGTTCATGAAATAATGACTCTGAGACTTAATTATATTGATAAATAAATGTATCATCCATAAGCTTGGGCCTATTCTAGGGCTACTTCATAACTTAATTATTCCATTTGTTCTAGTCTAAGTACCACCATGTGGCTGGATACCTAGTCTACAGTATCATGTGTCTGTCTTTCTCTGTGTCTGGCAAACCTCCGATGCCTGACTCAATCCCAGTATCCTCTATCTATGCCAGATGTCCCACCTTCTAATCCTGCCTCAGCTCATTGGCCAATCAGCTATTTATTGACAGATGAATGCTTTTATACAACACACAAAGGATTATCTCTACAATTTCTCCTTTTAGTTCAATAAAAGGAGGAATAGAATAATAACAATTATGAAAACTATCATGTAAGATTTACATTCACAGTGTCCAGTACATACATATTTGGCAACCTTGGAGAAAGTATTCTATCTATCCTTCTGAGTTCTGTACCTAAATCAATTTCTATTATGATTTGCATTACCAACCTAAAACATCTTTTTAGGCTTAAGAACATTTTCTTAAATCCTAAACAACTTAAGCTTAATTGTGAAACTATATCTAGTCTTCAACCCCATCAGAGACTCATGAAGCAATGAATATTATCTGAGCATGCAGTAAGTGCAGGCAAACAGCTTCCAAAACTATAGAAATGGCAGAAGAGATGGATGTCTGGAGAGTCGCCAAAGATTTCTCTGTCATAGGAGAGTTCATCTTCAGCCATGAGGCCCAGAATATCTGACAGACTTTTCTGTGAATCAGGAATTATGAAAGACTGTTGAGCCTACCTTAGCACTTGACTTCCCTGCATCTCATTTGTCCATTTTTGACAGTATCATTTCAGAAGTTGAAGCAAGGGTAGGTTTTTTGAGGTTTGTTTTTTTGTTTGTTTGTTTGCTCAGTTGCTAGCTTGCCATATTTGAAGCAAACACCAAATGGAGTTTCTTAGATGCTCATCACTTCCTTTGAAGTAGAATGGGTTATTGCCAAGAGCAGACCTGTCTCCTGGTCATAAAATATTTTAATGAAAAATAATCTTCAAATGTCATATTCTATGGATCTCTGAGATTTTGAAGACCATCTATATAGAGTATGTTTGAATTGGCAAGCACTGCTTGTTTATAGCTATTTACTCTCTGTTCAACTTTGAAAACATTTTATTTTAATTAACTAGACTAGTAATTAACATGACCATTGTTGTGGATAGCCCTGGGGCTTTTTGTATTCTAATTCTGCCCTCCTGGGAGGGGCTTCAGAGAAGGAGTGAGTTATACCTGTGACTTCTTGTGAACCAATCCCCTAATAAATAAAAGAGCCAATCACTGGGTGCATAAGGAGACTTCCAGTTCAGAGAAAGGAAGAGAGGAGGGAAGCGAGAGAGAGTGCCTTTTGGAACGGGACAGCATGAACTATGTAAGATGTACCTAGTAGAGTCTCTTGGCATCACGGGGGACCCGCAAGGATTCATCACCAGAGGAATCAGACTTTGGTAAGGTTTACAAGATTAGGTTTTAGTTGAAGCGCCCAGAGATTGAGTTATCATTGTTTCTGAACTAAGTTTGTGTTGTGTTTTCCTTCACGTGGCAACTTGTCAGGGTTCAAGAGAGAAAAGTACAGCAGCAAAGTGTGGGTTTGCCTGATGTGCACCACAGAGGCCATGGGGCTATTGAAGCATGGGACTGGCATGGTAGCGACCCACCAGTGGGAGCCTAGCAAGCTGGGTGGAGAGATCATGGAGCTCTGAGTCAGAGCTCCACAAGATGAAAGCAGGTCAGCCATTGTTCGCCAGTGCATTGGCTGGCCAGCCCGCCAGAAATGAGAGAACCAGGGCATAACACAGGAATGTGCCATACATTTCTTCTTTTTTAATACTTCCTGCAACAAACCATGGTTTGATGAACTTGCATTTGATGAGCTTGCATTTATTAATTATCCTAAACAGTTTGTAATAGCAGTTTTCAAAAGAACAAGAACTTACAATTGCATTTTTAAGGATTATATAAGTACAGTACCTGAAAAGAGTTTATACACTGGTGGATGGCACATCTGCCTCACCTCTGGAATGCCAGAATGCCACCAGCATGCCACTCAGGAAAGGCAAAACACAGTCCAAGATGGGATCCCAGCTAGTGTTCTTCTGTGCAAGAAACAATGAGATCTGAGACAGATGCTGTGGTTCTTAATGTCCTGTGTACCCAATGATGCTGGGGACCTCAAGAAGTTGAGAATGGTGGGTCTACTCTTCACCTCTGTCCCAGGCAGGAAGAGGATGGCTGAGCCCTGGACAGGCTGGAATCCGGTTTGGTTTTGAGTGATGTGCCAAGAGTACTGAGGGGCTGGAAGAGAGAAGGCCTTCTCCAGGAAATTTATGTGTGTCTCTTTATGAAGAAGGCCTCCCCCCTCAGTGATCCTTGATAAAGGAGATGATTGTGCTTGGCTAAACTGCTTTGTTTTTATGGTGGATGTGAATGCATATGTCTTACTGAGGGTGAACCAGAGATTAAAGGCCTTTGGCAGGAAGGGATGTCCAGGGAGGCAAGCTAATTCACTAACCACTTGGGGCCTATCTAGATAGCTCATTAGCATGGAGAACTCTAGGTTTTTATGCTATGTGTCTGGTTGCCATGGTCCTTTCAGTGATGTGTCATGGTCATATGTTCCAGGACAGGTAGATCTTTGGCGAGAACTAGTTCCAATGCCTGCCGTTCTCAAGTATGAGATTTCCTGGGGTTTTTGAACCTGCTTCAACCTTACCAGTTCTTCTGTCTGGTGGCATGGTCCACTTGCCCCACAATACATAGTATGTTGTAGCCAACGTAACCTTAATTTCATAGTAATATACAAAGATCTATACCAATCTAACCAAATACAACTTTAGTTTAGTATCAATATACAAAGAACTATATCAATGTCACATTTTTGACTAGTAGTAGCTCTATAGTTTTAGAGAAGATTCCACAATCTACCCTTTATTCTTATCATTCCTATAATTCCCACCATTTTCTTTTCAATCCTTCTCCCCAGTTTTCCCCTTAACACTAGATAGAAGAGAAAGAATGATAGAGGAAAAGAAAGGGAAAAAGAAATCCCTGAATCCACCCACCTTAGTTTGTTTCCTCCCTTCCCAAAATCATAACAACTTGTAATTGCCCCTCCTTAAATGACAACAAATATCCATTATCCACTGAATGATCCAAAAACATCTGTCCTAAATTTTAGGATTGGAAACATGGCTCTCTAAATTGCTTCCTGATAATTTGGGATTTTGTTTTTCTTTTGGGGACCCACTTTAAAAGTTGGGATATTCGTTAGTCTTAAGAAAGCTAGCCATTGAATTTGCTGTCCAGTCTCTGCATTTTCAGACAACTCAGGTTTAAATGAAGTCCTGATTGATCCAGTCTGTGGTCAATTGGAGTCAGAGATTTTTTGGAAGCTGTCCTGGAAGCAGGCTTTGATGAAACACCTATTAAAGTAGTCTGAGGTTGGATCACCTGGGCTACTTGTCTTGTGTTCTTTGCTTTCTGTTCCTTTTGCCCTATAAACATATATAAGTAGTATACATTTCTACATTAACATATTATGGAATGTACAATGAGCATAGTCAATCAAGGATGACTCTGCTCTATGCTCAGCCAGGTAAGTCACCTGTTATTATAAGTTAGTTTATATGTATAACCAAAGTTTAATATAAATTTCTATCTTTACAATTTGAAAGGATAGCCTGATAAGTCTTGAGGATTTTAAAGCCAACAAGATATACTGGTTATGCACAGCTAAGGTTCTGACTAGAGAAATTTTCATGTCTCAGCCAGTCTCAGAGCTGTACTCATTTAAGGGGATCTGTAATTCATGTTACATGTTTTGTTGGTCTTCATTATTTTTTCCTTTCTGTTTGAAGCCAAGATCTTCAGGGTGCATCCCTGTCAAATCTGATTGTTACCAGTTTGGAAGGAATCCACAGCTTTTATTTTCTTGTGGTAACTAATACGAAGTCTCTCCCCCAAATAACACATTTTCTTCTGTCCATTTTGAGGTTAGTACATCCTTAAGATAAACAGGATGATTTAGTTCAGCAGTTTTTTTTTTCCATAATCCAATATATTTTAGCACTTAAGTTATCTGTCTTATTCACATTTTAAAAGTGTAAAGTCAATAAAGCATTATTTAATCTGTCTTCAGGAGATTCCATGTCCCTCTTCTGTTCTATGAGTATTTCCTTTAGTGTCCTGTTAGATTGCTTCATAATTTCTTGACCTATATGATTTTAAGTTATATCTGTAACAGGTATTATGTCATCTTGCCTAGTGAATACCTATGTTGAAATATCATCAGCTTCAATTTGCAAAGACATTTTGAAGATAGTCATTATCTTTAATAAATGTGCAAAGTCAGAATCAGCCTTTTCAAAACTTAACACAAAAGCCCAGTGAAATTCTGAATATATATCAGTACTATAATCTATCAACATATGTACATATTTTAATTTTTTTAAACTCTCTACAATGAAACATATAATCTATCGTAAGGCATTGTTCTAAGATAGCATCAAATATAATTTTTACTCTTAGATCAAAATATCTATAGGTTCCCATTCTAGTGCCTCAAGCCTTTGTGTAATTTTATCATCTGAACTACTTTTCTGCTGTCATTATAAATTCCAGATTGGAATCATTGGAAGATTCTTTACTCTGATTTAAAGAATCCTCTAACCTCTGTTATATGGCTGGTAACCTAATGTTCCATCTTTTGGTTCCCTCCTTCTCTAAGTGTGTTTTATTCTGATCTTTCTTAAAGATGATATATACAATTTTTTTGAAAGCAACAGTTGTAGAATTATTTTTATTTATTTTAGTGGTTGTCAGTAGGGTGTTAGTCCCTGTTTAACATGGAATGCTTGAAAACATATTTTATCTAGCTAGATAACTTAGTCACAATAAAAATAAAGAGATTCTATTACTAAAATGTGTTTTATGAGAAAGAAATGTTTGAGGGATGATAGTATACACACTTAGTGTTATCACTCAATAAGCTGAAATAGGAGTTCAAGATCACCTGAACTACATAAAAAGACTCCATCTAAAACAAAACAAAATTAGTAGCCTGAATTATGATATTTGTATAACCCCCCCACCCACACACACAGAGGTAAAAACATATCAAATAAACCAGAATTCAATGCTTGTTTAAGGAAGATAACTACAGGTTATAGTAGTATACATTTACAATGCATAATTTTTTTCTATTTTCTTTTTCTTTTTCTTTTTTTGATACTTTATTTACATTTCAAATGTTTCCCCCTTTCCAGGGATGATATATACAATTGTCCGGCGCGCTGTTTGGTCTCGCCAGCAAGAACCCACGCGGACACACGGATCCTTCTGCAGCAATGCGTTTATTGCATGATGAAATGAGGAAAGACCCCGAGGCCCCAGAATGGCGCTGTTATATAGCCCCGAGGCAGCGTGCTCTCCATTGGTTGGTGTGCCCCGGGAGTGGGCGGTGATAGTCATGTACACCCATAATGCGCTTCAGGGGTTTTCCCGGCTTCGGGGGTTTTCCCGCGCTATCCGTAAGTTTCCTTAGAGCGACAGCGGAGGTCAGCGCCATCTGCTGTAATGGCGAATACTCTAGCCGCTCCTTACATCTCCCCCCATTCTTTCAAGTAAGAAG
>JAPYYD010003364.1:0-14237 GCA_028551405.1 Uromys caudimaculatus
AATACACATCTATGGACTCATGGTTTGGACCACATATGTGGCAGAGGATGACCTCAATGGCCATCAGGGAGAGAGGAGAGGCCCTTGGCCTGAGGATGTTAGAGGCCCCAGTAAAGGGGAATGTCAAGGCGGGAATATGGTGATGGGTGGGCGGGAGGGTGGGAGGTGGAATTCCCCCTAGAGGTGGGTTGGGGAGGGGATAGAGGGTTTCCAAAGAGGAGACCCAGAAAAGGGGAAACATTGGAAATGTAAATAAGTATCAAAATTAAAAAATCCAATGGGGAGGAAAATTTTTTCTGCTCTGGCACTCCTTGAATGAAGTCATATTTTGCAAATATTTTTTTCTTCATTTCCCTTGATCATTCATGGGAAACACCATATCCCAGAATCCTACTTCATAAACCTGAAATACTAAGGTTCTTAATGACTATATTACAAATTTCAGGAAAGGGCATTTTAACAACTAGATCTCAAGTCATCTTCAAGCATCCATAACAGTTTCCAAGTAATTGCCAGTAGATGATCCATCTTCACACACTGAGAGGTAGAGCTTTAGTGAGACAGTCTCTGCAGCCATATGCTTGAGTGAGAACACCCCTTAGTCACATTTTACTCACCTTTTAGTCTACTGCTTCTCATAAACAACCTATAGAAGAACACTTCATTGGATATGAAGGGTTAACAACCTTTTCTTTACATTTTTATTACATATATTTACTTTGGGTGAGAGTGCACATATCACAGCAAGGATATGGGGGTTAGAGGTCAACCTGCAGGAGCCAGCTCTCCTCTTGTACCTTTTTTGTCCCATGGATCCAACAGCAGGCTATGGCATAAGTGGCTTAACAGTAAGTCATCTTGCTACCCTTAATCATCTTTCTTGATTGCATATATAGTACAAATGATTCACATAAATGTTATTTGGACCCATAATCCACAGTGTTTGTATGAATCCAAGGAAGACACTCTGTGTGATGCTGACTTAAACTGAATTAGATGAACCTTGAAAGAATGTCTAAAAGTCTGAGCATCCCAAGTCTAGCAGAAGAATCAAGTCAGTGTATTTTCTTCAGTAAGTAGGAACTTCATCTGACAAAGTTGAGGGACCTTGGAAGAGACCAGGAACTCGACTTCTCATGAGACTTCAGTTCATCTTGATGCCTTGTTCAGAGCATTGTTGGGCCTTGAATAGAAGGCACTCATATAAACTGTGCTAACTCCTTACCTTAGACATTGTTAGGAATAAATGTTTATATGGGTTGGTGAATGTGCAAATAGAAACCGTGTTTGTATTATAAATGAGAAAGTATAAAAAAGTCTTTAGCCACCTACTTTGTGAGTTATTTTAAAGACTGTGATGCGAGGTAATGAAATAGGGAGGGAATGTTTTTCCTTGCTTCTCTTCCCTATTCCATGTTTCACTTTGTCTCACCCCAAGTACTTGTACGAATCCTTTAGCACCAATCCTTTCCATATGACATTCTCCATAGTTAACTGGCTCTTTTAAAGTTCATATCAATTGACTTTGAAAAAAAAAATGTTTTCCTAAAATAAAAATGTACATGTTGGCTGTATGAAGTCAAGTAGTGGATGAACATGAAAAAGCAGGAAGTGATATCCCCTAAATACATCTAAGCATGTGATAGTTCCATTCATTTGCTCTGTGTGACTCTCAAGGATTAAATTGCTCAATGTTTCAGAGATAAACATTTCAAAATAAATAATACAATCATTGGTAGTTGTAGGGAAGCAAATTCTTATTTATCATTGGTGAATTATTGTTTAGTTTTGATAAATATATGTAATATGTGGGTTACCTTCTTTTTACTTTAGTTATTACATATTTTATGGGAAGTAGTTTGTTTCTATACAATATGTTCTGAATATTGTCTACCTTCCCTCTACTTTTTGTATTTCCTTCTCACTTATCCTCCCATCTGGATCTATTCCAATTTTGTCTCTAGTTAGAAAATAAACAAGCACCTAAGGCATAATAATAAAACAAAACAAAACAACCATATTGTAATAGGACAATATAAACAAAAGGAAGAGAATGCAAGAAATGGCACAAGAAGCAGATATAAACAGTAACTCATTCATTCACACATTCAGAAATCCCATAAAAACACAAAAACGGGAAGCCATAATTTATATGCAGTAGACCTATAGGTTAAAAATATAACATAAATCAATAAATACAAGAGAGACAGAAAGAGAGTGAACAAGAAAGGGAGAGAAAGAGAGAAAGAGAATGAGAGAGAGAGAGAGAGAGAGTAGAAGAAATGGTCCTGACATCTACACAATATTATAATGACAAGGAACCTCCAAAGATGTGAAGTTTTGTTAAGCATTTAATACAGAGTATGGGCCTACTCTCCTTCAGATTAGTTTGTTTCCCATTAAGGCTCCTATCAAAAAGCCCTAAATTTTCATTTATAAGTAGTTATCAATTTGAGATCATTTCTGGACTAAGAATGGAAGGCTTCAGGGTGAGGATTTGGAGCATCTGTACATTTCTTTCAGCTCTAGAACTACACCTGGTTCAGACTCATAAAGATTTTGTGCAGCATGCCTGTTTCTGTAACATCCTATATGTACCAGCCCCATTGTACCTAAAATGCCTTTACTCTCTGATGTGTACCAGCACCACTGGCTTTTATAGTCTTTCTGCCTCGTCTTCCTCAGAGTTTTGTGAACCCTGACGGAAGGCATGTGATGGAGGCACCCAATTTAGAGCTGAGTATTCTAAGATCTTTCATTATCTGCATATTCTCTAGCTGCGGATCTCTATTTGTTCCCATATGCTACAGGAAGATGCTTCTCAGGTGATGGCTTTGCAATGTATTGAGAGGTCAAATCTTTGATATTCAGACTCTATTTTGGCCAACTTGACCTAAATTTGAATTCAGGTATACTTCCAGGGCTGGTACCTATCATTAGTTTCTATGTACCCTCCAACAAAACCCAAATTTAGTTCCAATTTCTAGGCTAATCTCCCAAAAGACCTGTATCTCCAGGTTACACCCTCAACAAGACTAGTGTCTTCAGGTTATTCAAAAAAATATCTGCATTCCCATGTTACAAGCCTGCCTCCTGCCTAACAACCACCAATGCAGAGAGAAGCAAAAATTAAGTTTATGATATGACTTTCAGCACTAGTCACTTATGTTAAAGACCATGATAGCTCTCCCATAAGATGCTTAAACACCTACCGTGTGTTTATAACTTTCTATAAAGCCTTGCCCAGATAGATATTCTTGGTCACTCTCCACCAAAAACTGTCCTGTGTGCTGGCAGTCAGATGAGGGGCCTGAGCTACTTCAAATAAAATAAAGACACTGCTGTGAGTTACATCAGATTGGACACTGGCCTGGCACTACTCATAGAAGTGATCTATGAGTATAACAGAATGTCATTAGGAGTCACTTTATTATGACATTCTTTTAGCAGAACAGTAGTATTTGTTTGTTTTTTTTCTCTAGGTCCCTGGGTTACATACTCTTAGATTCATGAGAATCTAGTGTCTAGTATGGATTTTATATCATGCAGTGGTACTTATATCAAATCAGATATTAGTTAGTTAATTACACAAACTTTGTGCCACCACAATAGTATCTACCCTGCCAGCAAGTTACTATTGTAGATGGAAAGGTTTGTCCTTTTTCATTCTCATTTAGTAGTGGGAAAAGAACCTCCAATTACCAATAAATCTAGCCTATAATAATGAAGGTTCTAAATAGGCACCAGAACAGATTCTCTGTATTCATCCAGTTGTATAGGTGCTATCTTTGGCAACAGGGTCTTGCAGTTTGCTTGTGTAGAATAACCTATTGCCTTGGCAACAGCCTGAGTTGTTTGTATAAGAAATCAATTAGGTGTAAATAATCCTGGAAGCTTCATTGGGTGATAAATGCCGGGCACGTAATAGGGATACATCTATCTCCACTGTTGTTTGTCAACTTCACTTAGATTATCTTCATGCTTACATGTGTTTGGTAAACTTCTACTCTTTTAGGCTTCCATACTACCACTCTAATGGACCTTAATTTTTAACTGTTTCTCCATTTTCCCTTCTTTCTCCCCATAGCATTGTTCCTTTCCAGTTCATCCACCCATAACGATATATTTCTTAGGGGTTTTATTGCTGCAATGAAACACCATGACCAAAATGCAAAGAGAAAAGAGTTTGTTTGGCCTACACTTCCACATTGTCTTTATTATTGAAGGAAATCAGGACAAGAACTCAAAGAGGGCAGGACATTAGAGGCAGGAGCTAATGCAGAAGCCATGGATGGGCACTGATTACTTCTTTTGGATTGCTCATCCTGCTTTCTTATGTAATTTAAGACCCCCAGTCCATGGATGACATCACCCATGGTGGCCTAGACCCTCTCCCACTGAACACTAATTGGGAAAATGTCTTACACATGGATCATATGGAGACATTTCCTCAACTGAGGCTCCTTCCTCTCAGATAACTCTAGTTTGTGTCACTTTAACACAAAACCAGTACTATTGTATTTATCCTTCTTCAGGAGATCTATTCTTCCCTATCATTGCATCCATCTATATCTTATCTCTTTTGTTCTATGGATCATATCTTGGTTATCCTTGATTTAACAGCTAATAAGCACATATGAGTGTATACATACCATACTTGTCTTTTTGGATCGGAGTAATCTCATTCAGGATAATTTCTTTTTTAGTTCCATCCATTCATCAACAAGTTTCTTGATTTATTTTTAACACCACGTTTTTTTAATCCATTCTTTTGTTGTGGAACATCTAGGTTGTTTCCAACTTTTATTCTGATTAGATAAGTAGTTAACAAGGTTGAGCAAGTGTCCCAGAGATTAGATAAAGCATCTTTTAAGTGTATTCCCAAAAGTGCCATAGTGGGATCTTGTAGATTGATTCCAATCTTCCCAAAGAACCACTACACTGATATCCATAGTAGCTCTACAGGTTTGTACTTTTCAGAGCAATGGATGAGTGTTCCTGTGACTCAGTATCCTCTCCAGCATAAGTTGTCACTTCTTTTACTAAGCATAACCATTTTGATTGGTATAAGATAAAATTCCTAAATAGTTTTCCTTTTCATTTTCCAAATGACCAGGAATGGTGAACATTTCTTTGTTTCAGCCATGTGAGTTTTGAGAATTTCCTAAAGACCTGTATCCCATATTTAAAATTTGTTTTTTTTTTTTTGTTTTACGGATATCCAATTTTTCTGAGTTTTTTTTGTTTGTTTGTTTCTTTTTTGTTTGTTTTTTTGTTTTTTGGGTTTTTTTGTTTTTTGTTTTGTTTGTTTGTTTTGTTTTGTTTTGTTTTGTTTTGTTTTGTTTTAGCCCTTTGCTGGATATGTAGTTGGGAATTTTTTTTCTCCATTCTGTAGATTATAGTTTTGTACTGTTGATGGTGTCTTTTCATGAACAGAAGTTGCTAAGTTTCATAAGGTCCCATTTATTTGTTGTTGATCCTAGGGCCTATGCTAGTGGTATTCTATTCACAGAGGCTTTTTTGTATTAATGAATTCAATATTATTTCTTGTCAGATTCCTTCTGTCAGATTCACTGTATCTAGATTTATGTTTCAGTTTGACTTGATTGGAGTTGCGTTTTGAGCAGGGTGATATGTGTGGATCTCTGTGCATTCTTCTGCAAACAGCCATAGACTTTGGACCAGCACCATTTGTTAAGATGCTGTCTGTTTTCCAGTATGTGTTTCTGGGTTTCTTTATAAAAAAATATATTGAGCATTTATAGATGGAATTTTGCATGGATCTTCAATTCAATTTCATTTTTTAGCATGTTTGTTTTTGTGCCAATATCACAATATCACAGAAATATAGTTTTTTTTAAACTATATTTCTGCTGTACAATTCTGAGATCAGGAATGGTTATGCCTCCAGCAGTTCTTTTATTATTCAGGATTAGCTTATCTATTCTGGGTTCTTTTTTTTTCTCAAAATTTCACATTTATTTAAAACAAGAAGCTTAGTTTAAAATAGTATTAAGGGTACCCTGAGCAGACCTTGTGCTCTAGCTCTGCACCCAGTCCCACAACACCCAGAGGAAGCTCCAATCCCGGGAGCTCTAATACTCCCAGGATCATAGGATCATAAGTGAGGTGGCTACAACATCTGTCTCAACACCAGGGAGTAACTCGGAGCAGCGGGGTCCAGGGACACAGGAATCCCGCACAGCCAGTGGCACAGGCTTCCTCTTGTCTAACCCAGTATGCTTTGCAGATCTTGGCAGCTAGCTCTGCACTCAGTCCCAAACACCCAGAGGAATCTCCACTCCCAGGCATTCTAGCATGCCCAGGATCACAGGTTCTCAGGAGCTTTGTCACACCAGGATCTCAGGATCCCTGAGGCATTTTGACTCCCAGGAGCTTTGACACATCTAAAATCTCAGGATCACAGGATCCCAAACTCACGGAGAAAGCTGGACTCTGAGGAGTTCTCACACAACCAGAATCACAGGAGGGACAGGCTCCAGTCAGAGGCAGTGAAGGCAGGTAGCATTAGAGATAACAAGATGGCAAGAGACAAGCATAAGAACATAAAGTACAGAAAGCAAGGTAACTTGGCATCATTAGAATCCAGTTCTACCACCATAGCAAGTCCTGGATACTCCATCACACCAAGATTCAGATCTAAAAGCACTTCTCATCATGATGATAGAGGACTTTAAGAAGAACATAAATGACTTCCTTTAAAAAATACAGGAGAACACAGGTAAACAGCTAGAAGAACTTAAAGAGGAAACACAAAATCCCATAAAGAATTACAGGAAAACACACCCAAACAGGTGAAGGAATTGAACAAAACTACTCATAATCTAAAAATGGAAATAGAGGAAATAAAGAAAGAGATCAAGAGTCATAGATGCAAGCATCACCAACAGAATTCAAGAGATAGAAAAAGAAAATCTCAGGTGCAGAAACAAACAAATAGAAAACATTGAAACAACAGTCTAAGAAAATGAAAAATAAAAACAAAGCTCCTAACAAAAAACATCCTGGAAATCCAGGACAAAATAAGAAGAAACATAAGGATAGTAGATATAGAAGAGAGCGAAGATTCCCAAGTTAAAGGACCAGTAAATTTCTTGAACAAAATTATAGAAGAAACACCCATATCCTAAAGAAAAGATTCCTATAAACATAAAAGAAGACTATAGAACTTGAAATAGATTGGACCAGAAAAGAAATTCCTCCCGTCACATAATAATCAAAACAACAAATGCACTCAACAAAGAAAGATTATTAAAAGCAGTAAGGGATAAAGGTCAAGTAACATATAAAGGCAGACCTATCAGAATTATACCAGAGTTCTCACCAGCGATATGAAAACTTGATAAATACTGGGCAGATGTCATACAGACCCTAAGAGAACACAAATGCCAGTCCAGGCTACAATACAAGCAAATCTCTCAATTACCATAGATGGAGGAAACAAGATATTCCATGACCAAACCAAATTTACACAATATATTTCCACAAATCCAACCCTACAAAGGATAATAGATGGAAAACACCGATACAGAAGAGAAACAACAACTTAGAAAAAGTCAGTAAGTAATCTTCTTTCAAAAAATCCAAAAGAAGATAGCCACACAAACATAACTCGACCTCTAACAATAAAAATAACAGAAAACAACAATCACTTTTCCTTAGTATCTCTTAACATCAATGGACTTAGTTCCCCAATAAGAAGACATAGACTAACAGACTGGATATGTAAACAGGACCCAGCATTTTGCTGCATACAGAAAACACACATCAGTGACAAAGACAGACACTATCTCAGAGTAAAAGGCTGGGAAAAAACTTTTCCAAGCAAATGGTCCCAAGAAACAAGCTGGAGCAACCATTCTAATATCCACTGACCCCACTTCCCCCGTGTGTAATCACAGGCATGTACCACACTGTAATGAAAATAAGTAAAATTAAAGAGCTATTTTTAGCTGTTGATATATCTAAATAAACAAATCACTTCATACATTAAATTGTCAACCTATCTTGGTGTCATTTCTATTACTCTGATAAAAGATGCTAAGAAAAAATAAAACAACCTAAGGAAGAAAGGGTTTACTCAGCTACAGTTCCAAGTTACAGTCAACTATTATGTGACGTTAATGAAGGACAAAATGGGGCCTAGCTATATCACACACATAATCAAGAGCAGAGAGAAATGAATGAATGAATGAATGAATGAATGAATGAATGAGTGTTTTGCACTCAACTAGTTTTCTCTTCTTTTATACAGTACAGATCTCTACCCTAGGGAATGATGCTTCCTACAGTGGGATGAATCTTCCTTCATCAACCAATTTAATCAAGTGAAGCACATGAAAACACTGTCAACATCTAGTGCATTTGGGTCTCAAGGATAGAGCTGCATCAAGAGGACACATAGCATACACAGCCATAGTCAGCCAATGCACACAGCATTCAAAGTTTCAGCATCTTTTATTCAGAAGGCAGAATAAAGATTTACCACAGTTTCTAATTCTTACCAGGTACTGCTTACCTAGCAATAGCTTATCTTGGTTCAAAGTGACTCAAACCTCCTTGCAGACTAAGAAATTTCTCTTCAGTCCAACTCCTTGGTGTGATGTCTAATTAAACCAAAAACAAAGTTATTATCCCATGATAAAAGGATCATGAAGACCACTTTCTCAGACATGGGACTTACTTGGCAGAATACCAGGATTCTCTGCTTGACACAGTATGCCTTCTCTTTATCTTAGTATGCTATGATTAACAGAAATCCTTCATTGCCCAGCAGCTAGCAAGCTGGCAACAGTCTCTTAATGCCATTCCTCTACAATTTTTTTCTTCTCTGTTTTTTAATTTAGTTTCTAAATGATTTTGCCATAAGGCACATATTTGTGAAGTGTGTTTATGAAAGCAAAACTTTTAAATAACCAATCCAACAATACCAATTAAAACAATGCTAAGAAGTAAAGCAACACGAGTTTCTCCGGCTGCATGAATCACACTTTGTAGTAAAGTTCTAGGGTCCATGCCTGAAAATTGAACAGTTAATAGTTTAGCAATATCAGATGCATCATCAGATGGAAATTGCTTTTTGAATTTGTACAGCTGCAGCACTTGTTATTGTAATTGGTCAATCTCCATTATAACAGTGGAATATCCTTTCAAATATAGTTGAATTTTCTTCCAATATTGAAGACTAGTATATTGAAAATTAAAACAAAATGTAGTAGAAGTCCAATCCCAATTTAACTGTGGTTGTTGTTGTCAAGTAATTTTGACCTAACCAATATACAGATTGCTTGAAAGCATCTACTTCTGTCCACAGACTTGCATTGCTGTCCACCTGATGAATCCACAATTCATGAGAATCTCTATGCCATTGTTCTACAAAATGTTTAGTTTGCAAAGAAGTATGAAAAGCAACACACTACTTAGTCTGTAGTAGCTACAGCAATAAGACTTAAAATTATAGCAAAACAATCCCTAATATATGCTTTCTTTTAAGATTTTATCAAAGAACTCTACACATGCCATACATGACTACGTTTCACAATCATTACTGAATATGAAGTAAAACTAAACAATATGTTATATTAAAACATGTAATTTCTTGATATGAAAAATTAAATTCTCCAGTAATCAGTAAGACAAAGATACAGAAGCAGAAATATTATGTTCTCATATGTTACAAAGCAATAATTAAAAGCAGATTGAACAGTCCCAGTAAATGAGGCATAGCATTGAGAGACAGCTCTTCATCAAGAGAACAACCATATCTGTGTCTCATTGCTGCTTTCATCTTTGGTTTCTTAGCTTCTCTGAATCCATCTTCCTGATATTCAAGTTCTTGTTGTTCTCCATCTTGAAATGATACAAGGCCGTACCCTCCCTCTTGAACTGACAAATTCCTTTTAGCCATTCAGTATCAGCAGCTATCTTAAGCCAGAAATTTTGTGGATGAAAAATTTTCTGTATTTGATTTTTGAATCAAAATGTTTTTCTACCCTAGAAAGTATATTCCCTTGAGGTAAATTAAGGAAATCAAGTATGAATAAAGGTTGATGAATATGTGTTCTTGGTGAAGCTTTCAATTACATATAAAGAAACATAAAATTTTCATATCTTTTCCTCCTTTTAATTTTTTTTATCTGTTTTAAAATAAATTGAGCTTTTTCCACTTTACCTTTCCTTGAAGATTATATTCTATTCTTGTTATATGGCTGATTTCAAAGTACATTCAAAATAGCTTAAATTTATAAGATTTTAAAGCTGGACCACTGTCTGTTTTAATAATCATAGAAACTCCCATAATAGCAAAATCATTAGATAAGTATTGAATTACATGATTGACAGTTTCTTCAGTAAGTAATGTACCCCATATAAATGTAGAAAACGTGTCAATGGATACATGCACATAACCATATCTTCCATATTCGGGTACATGAGTGACATCCATTTGCCAAGTTTCATTCACTTGCATTCCCTGAGCATTAACTCCTTGTGGGACCATGCAAAATATGATTGGGTTTGCAAATTGGCCAAATAGCCTTAGATTGTTTATAAGGAATTTTATATTGTATATGTAATCTGTTAGTGTTAGTATGTAAAGCATTATGCTTATCCTCTATAGAAATAAAAGTAACCAAATAATCCACACATTCATTCCCTTTAGAAATGAACTCAGGAAATTTAGTATGAGATCTAATAGGAGTAACATATATTCTGCCATTACAGATTATTAAACCATTTTGCAACTGTAGAAAAAAAGTGTTTTTAAAGGCTCTTTATAATTAGACATAACTGAAGTATAAATCTGTTTAACAATGTCTACAACACATTCTGAGACTACCACTAAATTAATATCTGGTGGATATACTTGAATCAGTCTAATTAGAGTTATAGTTCATTTTGCTGAACAGAAGTCAGAAATACTAGATGATGAGAAAGAATCCAAAGTGCATGTTTAGTTTTTGATTCATCTGTAAAAATTGTAACACTATTTAATGATGATTCTTGAGTTTTAACATCATTTATCACAAATTTATTTTTATTTAAAAGGTCCCATAATTTACTTTTTGGAAAATGATATTTAAATTGATCTGTGAAATTTATTAAAGCTATCTGCAATGATTTATTCATAGCATATAAATATTCTACTTTATCTTTAGTGAAAGGAAATGTAATAGAAACACAAGCATACCCTTTTATTTGCATACATCTTTGACAACCCATTTGTATCAATAAAGATAGCATATCTTAAAACGTAAAGTTTTAGGAAAAGCATGGCTAGTATAAATTCATTCTAAAGGATTATCTTTTTGAGCTAATATTTCAGTTTGGTACTCAAAATTATTTAATAAAAGCAAATCAACAGGAATATATTGTTGATAGCCCAAGAGCTGATTATATTTTGATGCTAATTCTGCCCTCCTGGGAGGGGATTCGGACAAGGTGTGAGTTACATACTCATATGTCTTATGAAACAATCCCCTAATGAATAAAGAAGCCAATCAATGGGCAAGGAGTAGGGACTTCAGGGTCAGAGAAGGGAAGAGAGGAGGAGGAGAGAGAGAGGGTCCTTTCAGAATCCAGACAGCATGTAAGTAAGGTGCAGCTACTAGAGTATCCTGTTATCATGGCAGATCTGCAAGGATTCCCCACCAGAGGAATCAGATTTTGATAAGGCTTACTTTCAAGATTAGGTTTTAGTTGTCGTGCCCAGAGATTGAGTTACCATTATTTCTGAGCTAAGTTTGTGTTGTGTTTTCTTTCATGTGTTGGCTCGTCTGGGATCCAGAGAAAGGTACAGTGGCAAAGGTTGGGTCTGCCTGATGTGCACCACAGAGGCCGTGGGGGTATTGATGCATGGGGTTGGTATGGTAGTGACCCATCAATGAGTGAGCTGAGTAGAGATAAAAGCAGGTCGGCCATTGCTAGCCAGCGCATGGCTAGTCAGCCCGCTGGGGCTGAGAGAACCAGAGCATAGCACGGGAACATAAAATAATCCTTCTTTTTAACATTTCCCACAACAGGAACATCAATAAGGTAATGCCTCAAAAAACTTTTTCTAAAATGATTTTCAACTACTTGCTATTTTTGTTTTGCCTCTAACATTAATACCCTTTTACTTTCAAGAGCAGGATCTCACGGCATTGTCATAAAGAAATTATGTAGCTAGTAAGGAATACCTAAAGATGGACATAAGTAATTAATATTTTCCAATATTTTTGAAAATTTTTAAAGTTGTTAAAGAATCTGTTTTTAGTGGCATTGTTTTTCTTGTGGACACACATACTGTCTATCTACAATATATCTCAATAGTTAACAACCTGTTCCTTTTTAATCTTTTCAGGAGTTACAATCAATCTAAATGGTTCATACACTTCTAGTAAAATTTGAAAAACATTTTCTAACTCTACCATACAAAGAGAATATCATACATATAATGAGAAATATATACATGAGGATAATGCTGTTTAATAGGATTTAAAGTCTTATGTAAATAAATCTGACATATAGTAGGGGAATTCATCGTTCTTTAAGGGAGTGCTTACCATAGAATTTTTATAGGTTCCATCTATGGAGTATTAAAAGTTTAAATGAACATTATTGTTCCAAGATATAGAAACATACATTTTCCCAATCATCAACATATGAAACAAGGACACATAAGAGATTACAAAATTTTACAAGAGACATGGAATTGTGTTTAGAATGTATACTCAGGCTCTTCCTTTTTACCTAGCATTCTAGTCTATAAAGTAGGATAATGGATGTTGAATCTCTCTTTTGTATGCTTTCTGCTGACATTAGTACCTTGCAAAGTGTCCCAAGACAGTTTAAATGCTAGTCAAAGGCTGGGCAATAGATCATTTATCAAAAACATCTGATTAGCTAATCCAGATGAAATACAAAAAGCAATCACATCGGCTGAACTAGTTAACATCAACCTTCAGCAAGTCCAGAGTTGAGCAGCTCCACAGGTAATCCCTGAATGGAATCTTTCAGCCAGGTGAAAATCTGCTAAGACAAATATTAACTAAGAACAGAAATAAAAATCATCTAGCAATTTGTCAAATGTAAGAAATCCCAATACTAAGGAAAAATCTGGTTTCCAAAAACTTGCAGGTATACTTATCGGGAGTCCATCAGTGACAGGTGGATCCAAGTCTTAGGACTCTTAACTCCTTGAAGCTTGTGTTAACAAAACTTTAGTTTACAAAAGAATATACATTGGCATTTATTATTGCATTGAAATCCATATTTTAAAAATTTAGTTAACAGGTGTCTCCTATACACGAATAAAAATATAGGTTCAATACAGATGTTTTTAGCATGAAGAGAAGCATCTTTAAGACTCTATTCAGAAAACAGTCAAAAAGAAATTAAAATCTTTTTTTTTTAATCTTTTTTTTTTTAATGTTTTTGTTTTTGATACTTTATTTACATTTCCGGTGATTCCCCTTTTCTTTGGAAACCCCGTGTCCCCTCCACCTCCCCGCCTCTGTGAGGGAATTCCTCCTCCCACCTACCTGCCCACCCATTCCCATATTCCCACCTTGACATTCCCTTTTACTGGGGCCACTAGCTCCCTCAGGCCCAAAGTCCTCACCTTTCTCCCTGGTGGCCATCGAGGCGATTCTTCTGCCTCATATGTAGGCCAAATCATGGGTCAATAGATGTGTGTTCTTTGGTTAGTGGTCTGAACTGGAGGACGACCAGGGGGAGGGTCAGGCCCATTGATGCTCTTAATCCCTCCATGGGGCTGCCAATTCCCTCCGCTCCTTCAGAATTTTCTCCAACCCCTCCACCTGGTACCTCACTCTCAGTCCAGCGGTTACTGTTAAGTGAAACTTAGACATTCTGAACTTGTGGGCTAATATCCGCTTATCAGTGAGTGCATACCATGTTCTTTCTTTTGTGACTGAGTTACCTTGCTGAGGATGATATTTTCAAGTTCCATTCATTTGCCTGCAAATTTCATTAAGTCATTGTTTTTAATAACTGAGTAGTACTCCATTGTGTAAATGTACATTTTCTGTATCCATTCCTCTGATGAGGGACATCTGGGTTGTTTCCAGATTCTGGCTATTATGAATATGGCTGCTATGAACATAGTGGAGCATGTATCTTTGTTACATATTGGGGCATCTTCTGGGTATAAACCCAGGAGAGGTATAGCTGGGTCCTCAGGTAGTATTATGTCCATTTTTCTGAGGGTCTGCCAT
>JAPYYD010003365.1:0-14236 GCA_028551405.1 Uromys caudimaculatus
CCATTGATGTTAAGAGATATTAAGGAATAGTGATTGTTGCTTCCTGTTATTTTCGATGTCACTTTTAGGTTTGTGTGGCTATCTTCTTTTCAGTTTGTTGAAAGATTACTTTCCTGCGTTTTCTAGTGTGTGGTTTCCCTCCTTGAGTTGACGTTTACCATTTATTATCCTTTGTAGGGCAGGGTTTGCTGAAATATCTTGTATAAATTTGGTTTTGTCATAGAATATTTTGGTTTCACCATCTGTGGTAATTGAGAGTTTTGCTGGGTATAGCAACCTGGGCTGGCAGTTGTGTTCTCTTAGGGTCTGTGTGAATTCTGCCCAGGATCTTCTAGCTTTCATAGTCTCTGGTGAGAAGTCTGGTGTAATTCTGATAGGTCTGCCTTTATATGTTACTTGACCTTTTCCCCTTATTGCTTTTAATATTCTTTCCTTGTTTTATGTATTTTGTGTTTTCACTATAATGTGACAGGACGAATTTCCTTTCTGGTCCAATCTATTTGCAGTTCTTTAAGATTCTTGTATATTTATGTTCATCTCTTTCTTGAAGTTAGGGAAGTTTTCTTCTATGATTTTGTTGAAGATATTTACTGGTCCTTTAAGTTGGGAATCTTCACTCTCTTCTATACCTATTATCCTTAGGTTCTGTCTTCTCACTGTGTCCTGGATTTCATGGATGCTTTGGGTTAGGAACTTTTTGCATTTTGTATGTTCTTTTACTGTTGTGTCGATGTTGTCAATGGTATCTTCTGCTCCTGAGATTCTCTCTTCTATCTCTTGTATTCTGTTGGTTATGCTTGCATCTATGACTCCTGATCTCTTTCCTGGGTTTTCTAACTCCAGGGTTGTCTCTTTCTGTGGTTTCTTTATTGTTTCTATTTTTTTTTTTTTTTTTTTTTTTTAGCTCCTGGATAGTTTTGTTCATTTCCTTTGTCTGTTTGATTGTGTTTTCCTGTAATTCTTTAATGGATTTCTGTGTTTCCTCTTTAAGGGCTTCTAGTTCTTTACCTCTGTTCTCCTGCATTTCTTTAATGGTGTTAATTTCTTTCTTAAAGTCTTCTATCATCATCATGAGAAATCATTTTAAGTCTGAGTCTTGCTTTTCTGGCATATTGGGGACTCCAGGGCTTGCTGTGGTGGGAGAGCTGGGTTCTGATGATGCCAAGTGGCCTTGGTTTCTGTTCCTTAGGTTCTTGCCCTTGCCTTTTGCCATCTTGTTAACTCTGATGTTAACTGATCTTACTCTGTCTGGCTATGGCTTTTCCCTCCTGCAGGCCTCTGTATCAATACTCCTTGAAGACCAGCTCTCTCTGAGAGGTGTTTGGTTTGGAGTGCTGTGGCACCGGGTCAGCTCTGGGGTGCAGACAGAAACCAGAAGGATCTTGTCCCCAGCTGTCTCTTGGTTCCTATGTCCTGATGGCTCTGCAAGGGTCCCTCTTGATCCAGTGAGTTTGAACGTAAGTGGTGGTTTTGCCTATGCTTGAAGGTGTGTCAGCACTCCTGGGATACCAGCTCTTTCCTGGAGCCCTGTGGCGCAGGCTGAGGTCTCCAGGTCCCAGTGAGCAGTGGTGCTTGTCTTAACCCCACTCACGGCTTTTCCACCCTCCTGGGAGGGTGACTTTCTCCTAGCACTGCTCATCTATGTAACCCTGGTTGCCCTGGCACAGGTTAGAAACCAGAAGGTTCCTGTCCCTTACTTTTCCTCTTAGGTCTCTATGTCCTGAGGGCCTGGGAAAGTAATTTTCTCAGGGAGCTGCTTGGCTGTGGGACCCTAGTGGCCCAGGCAGAGGTCTCCTGCCACAGATGGGAACCAGAAGGGTCCTATGCTTGCCTACCTCAGTCCCTGTGTCCCGCAGGTTCGGGCAGTTCCTGGTGAGCAGTGGAGCTTGTCTTTGCCCCACTCCCAGCTTTTCCAAGCTCCTGGGAGGGTAGCTTTCTCCCTGTGCTAATTGGCTATGGAGCCCTGTGGCCCAAGCTGAGGTCCTCAGCCACAGATGGAGCCCGGAAGCTTCCTGTTCCTCAGTCTCTGTGACCCGGGTTTCCGGGCGGAGTCCGGTGAACACTGGTGCTCCTTTTGTCCCCACTCGCAGCTTTTCCATGCTCCTAGGAGAGTAACTTTCTCCTGGCGCTGCTTGGCTATGGAATCCTGGTGGCCCAGACAGAGGTCTCCTGCCACAGATGCGAACCAGGGAGTTCCTATCCCCTGTCGGGTTTCTGTTCCCTTTGGGGCTTGTAATCCTTCCCCCTACTCTCCCACAGGAGTCTCCAAGCTCCATCCACTGTTTGGCTATGGGTATCTGCATCTGTCTAAGTCACCTGCTGCGTGGGGCCTCTCAAATAACAACCATGCTAGACTCCTGTCTGCAAGCATAACAGAATACCATTAATCCTGTCCGGGATTGGTGCTTGCCCGTGGAATGGGTCTCAACTTGGGATAGTTATTGGTTGGTCATTCCCTCAGCTCCATCCCCCATCACTGCATTTCTTGTAGACAAGATGAATTTTGGGCCAAAGGTTTTGTGGGTGGATTGTTGTCCCTATCGCTCTACTTGGGTTCCTACCTGGCCACAGAATTCTCAACACAGGAATCTCAAACAGCCAAGAAACACTTAAAGATGTAAGTCCTTGAAGAATTGCATCAGAATTTTGATGGGGATTACATTGAATCTGTAGATTGCTTTTGGTAGGATGGCCATTTTTACTATGTTAAGCCTACCTATCCATGAGCACTGGAGATCTTTTAATTTTCTGAGGTCTTCAATTTCTTTCTTGAGAGAATTGAAGTTCTTGTCATACAGATCTTTCACTTGTTTGGTTATAGTTACCCTAAGATATTTTATATTATTTGTGACTATTGTGAAGGTTGTTGTTTCTCTGTTTTCTTTCTCAGCCTGTTTACCATTTGTATAAAAGAAGGCTACTCATTTGTTTGAGTTAATTTTATATCCAGTCACTTTGCTGAAGTTGTTTATCAGGTGTAGAAGTTCTCTGGTAGAATTTTGGTGGTCACTTGTGTACACTATCATATCATCTGCAAATAGTGATACCTTGACTTCTTCTTTGCCAATTTGTATCCCCTTGATCTTTTGTTGTCTTATTGCTCTAGCTAGAACTTTGAGTACTATATTGAATAGATATGGGGAGAGTGGGCAGCCTTGTCTTGTCCCTGATTTTAGTGGGGTTGTTTCAAGTATCTCTCCATTTAATTTGATATTGGCTGTTGGTTTGCTGTATATTGCTTTAATTGTGTTTAGCTATGGGCCCTGAATTCCTGATCTCTCCAACACTTTTAACATGAAGGAGTGTTGTATTTTGTCAAATGCTTTTTCTGCATCTAATGAAGTGATCATGTGATTTTTTCCCTTTAAGTTTGTTTATATAGTGGACTACAAATTAATGGATTTTTGTATATTGAACCAACTTTGCATCCCTAGGATGACACCTACTTGATCATGGTGAATGATGGTTTTGATGTGTTCTTGGATCCAGTTTGCTAGAATTTTATTGAGTGTTTTTGCATCAATATTCATAAGTGAAATTGGTCTGAAGTTCTCTATCTTTTTGGGTCTTTGTGTGGTTTAGGTATCAGAGTAATTGTGGCTTCATAGAATGAATTAGGTAGTGTTCCTTCTGTTTCTATTTTATGGAATAGTTTGGAGAGTGGAGGCATTAGCTCTTCTTTGAAGGTCTGGTATAATTCTGCACTAAAGTCATATGGCCCTGGACTTTTTTTGGTTGGGAGGTTTTTAGTGACTTGTTCTATTTCCTTAGGGGATATGGGCCTGTTTAGATAGTTCACCTGCTCTTGATTTTACTTTGGTATGTGATATCTGTCTAGAAAATCATCCATTTCATCTAGATTTTCCAGTTTTGCTCAGTATAGGCTTTTGTAGTATTGTCTGATGATTTTTTTTCGAATTTCCTCAGTTTCTGTTGTTATGTTATGTCTCCATTTCTGATTTTGTTAATTTGGATACTGTCTCTGGGCCTTTTATTAGTTTGGCTAGGGATTTATCTATCTTCTTTATTTTCTCAAAGAATCAGCTTTTGAAAAAAAAAAAAGAATCAGCTTTTGATTTTGTTGATTCTTTGTATTGTTCTCTTTGTTTTTATTTGGTTGATTTCAGCCCTGAAGTCTTTAGCTATCAGGGAAATGCAAGTCAAAACAACTCTTAAGTTTCCATTTCACACCCGTTAGAATGGCTAAGATCAAAAACTCAAGTGATAGCACTTGCTGGGTGAAGATGTAGAGCAAGGGGAACACTCCTCCATTGCTGGTGGGAGTACGAACTGCTACAACCACTTTGGAAATCAATTTGGCAGTTTCTCAGAATACTGAAAATAGTTCTACCTCAAGACCTAGCTATCCCACTTCTGGGCATATACCCATAAGATGCTTTACCATCCCAGAAAGACACTTGCTCAGCTATGTTCATAGCAGCTTTATTCATAATAAACAGAAACAGGAAACAATATAGATGTCTCTCAACTTGGAAGGGAAAAAGAGGGGACAGCATCAGGTATGGGAGGAGACAGGAGAGAAGTCCAGAAGGCCAGGAGAATGAATAGAAATATGTAGTAGTGGGGGTGGGGAACAGAGGGAACCACCAGAAAGTTCCAGATGTCAGGGATTTGAGAAGCTCCCAGAATCTAATGGGGATGACATTAGCTGAAATGCCCAACAGAGGGGAGATAGAACCTGAAAAGACCACCTCCAGTAGATAGACATGGCCCCCAGTTGAGGGATCCACCCATCTCAAAATATTCTAACCCAGAATTGTTCCTGTTTCAAGAAAATTCAGGGAGAAAAATGGAGCAGAGACTGAAGGAAAGGCCATTCAGAGAGTGCCCCACCTAGGGATCCATCCCATGACACCAAATCCTGATACTATTGCTGATGACAAGATGTGCTTGCAGACAGGAGCCTGGTATGGCTGTCCTCTGAGAGGCTCTGCCAGCACCTTACTAAGACAGATGCAGATACTCACAACCAACCATTGGACTGAGCCCAGAGACCCCAATGGCAGAGTTAGGGGAAGGACTGAAGGAGCTGAAGGTGATTGCAACCTCATAGGAAGAACAACAATATCAACTAAGCGGACCCCTCAGAGCTCCCAGGAACTAAACCACCAACCAAAGAGTATACATGGATGGGTCCATGGCTCCCTATACATATATAACAGAGGACTGCCTTATCTGACATCAGTGGGAGGAGAGGTATTTGGTCCTGTAGAGGCTCGATGCCCCAGAAAAGGGGGATTCAAGAAAGGTGAAGTGGGAGTAGGTGGGTGGGGAAGCACCCTCTTAGAGGCAAAGGGGAGGGAGATAGGGGTGGGAGGTTCATGAAGGGGAGACCAGGAATGGGGACAACATCTGAAATGTAAATAAATAAAATAATTAATAAAAAATGAAGAAAATGTGGTACATCTACACAGTGGAATACTATTCAGCTATTAAAAAATCAAGACATCATGAATTTTGCAGGCAAAATGGATAGAACTTGAGAATATCATCCTGAGTGAGGTAATCCAGCCCCCAAAGGACATCTGTTGTCTGTACTCACTGGTATGTGGATATTAACCATAAACTACTCCACAGACCCAAATAAGCTAAACAAGGAGGAAGGTAGAAGTGAGGATGCTTGATTCTTACTTATGAGGTAGAAAAAAAATAATCATAAAGGCAGATGGAGGGAGGGGACGAGGAGGGAGAGGGAATAGAGCGGGAAATGGAGAGGGTAAGGATCAGGTGTGGGGAGAGACAGGAGAGATGGCCAGATGGCCATGAGAATGAATGGACATCTGCAACTGATGGGAATAGGAAGGGGGGTGACATCTCCGGGATGTGACAAAGACCTGGGATAAGTGAGGCGCCCAAGAATCAATGGGAGTGGCTTAGCTGTGACTCATATCCTTGAGGATATGGAATCACGGAGGTCTTTTAAGGAGGTCCAATCCAGAAAATGAACCATTATTTCTCTCAGGGCATCCTGCTGCTGATCAGAGCTGGGGTAGGGTCATGTGGTTAGGCAGCACATTTGGGGGCTGAGTCTGCACAAGCTCCAGGCTGCTGCACATGTCCCTGCTGACCCTACCTGGCAACGATGTGTTCCCACATTGACCACAGCCTTCTCTTACACCTGTCACTGCCATTGTGTCTCTAGTTCCAGCTGTCCACTACACACTCACGGCTGGCTCCCTTCCTCCATCTTTCCCACCTCTCTACTGCATATTCATCCATCGTAGTGACACTGGAAACTGTAGTGTGTCACAGAGAACATTTTTTCCCAAACAGCTTTATATGCAAATATTCATTGCAATGAGTCCTTTGTCTGATTCAAGGTTTCTGTTTTCTGACACTGGACCATCTCACAGACTCGCCTCAGATATCCTGCTGTTGCTCAGAATTGGGGTGGATCTTGTGGATAAGCAGAGCTATTGGGGGCAGGTTCCATGTGAGCTCCAGGCTGCTGCACATCTTTGCTTGTAGCCTGCAGGAAGCACCACTTCCCAAGCTCCATGCTGGGGACCAGTCAGAGGGCCTAGGACTGGTCCCATTCAGTAATGACATCTGGTTCTGCAAGACTGGCTCCTCTACATTCCCCCCAGCAGCTAATAGATGGACCGACTTAAAACCCTGGATTTGTACCCAGATGGCAGCTGAGGTGGTCATCCCAGGCCTTCCGGGAGGTAACTGCCTGCACAGGCATTCCAGGAGGAATCTAATGGCTGTGGTTTTGTACTGGTGTCTAACTAGCTGGGTTGGATGATTTTGACTCTAGTCATTGATATCTGGCCTTGTCTTTGTTGGGTGGGTGTTCTAGTCCTTGGTTTTTATTGCCCTCTGTGGATCTTAGAAACGTGTGGCAGTTGTGGGATGCCTGACAGGCAATGCTTCTGAGTTCTTGCCAAGGGTTACCATTGTGTGTTTCTGGTGGAATGTATTTGTAGATATTAGATTCTGACAGGACAAGACAACATGGGGATGGGCTCAAGAGAGGGACAAAAGGACCCACTGGGAGTAGGAAGGCTGGATCTGCTGAGGTTTGGTGGAGTCCTCCGGGAGAACAGACTCCTGCAACTGCTCTGCTATGGAGCTGGGGATGAGAGTGAGGAACTGGAAATAGAGGTCTTGAAGGTGAGTGAAGATCACCTTTCTGATTCCCAGGTACATTTTTTGGTCAACTTAACAGAAGCTAGAGTCATCTATGAGGAGGAAACCTCAATTGAGATGACATCTCCATAAGATCAGCCTGTGGAAAAGTCCTTGGGGGCACTTTCTAGATTGATGATGGACTTGGGAGAGCCCAGCCCATTGTGGGTGGTGCCGTCCTGGGTTGTATATAAAACAGAGTGAGCCAGGAGGAGCAAAGCAGTAAGCAGCGCTCTTGTACAGTCTGTGCTTCCCTCCCTGCTCTGACTTCCTTTGATCATAGACTGTGATGTGGAAGTTAAAGCAAAATAAACCCTTTCATCCCCAAGGTGCTTTTTGGTCATGGTGTTTGATCACAGCAATAGGAACCCTCACTAGGACACGAATCATGATCTCCAGTCGCCTCCACTCCGACAACTTAGCAAATCATACACAGAACTGACAGATGGGGCTTGATTTGTGTATTTCATCCTTCGGGTGACAGGTATTCTAACTAGGGAGAGGGGACAGCTAGGTATCTGACACACATTTCACCGATGCGTGATGTTACCATCCTCTTCCATGTGCATGGGTCCTTTGTGTGTTCTGCTTTGAGGCAAGTCTATGAGGTCTGTCCTAGCTTCATCCCTGTTACTGTGATAAAAGGCTCTGACCAATAGAAGCGTAGAGGAGGGAAGGAGAGGGTTTTCTTCATCTTCCAGGTCATGGTCCATCACTGAGAGAAGTCAGGGCAGGAACTCAAGAGGAGCTTGAAGCAGAAGCTTGAAGAAGCATTTTTTGATGATTCTTTCCCAGGGTGATACTCCAGGACCTTGGGGAGCTTTCTTATACAACACAGGGGATAGCATCAGCTTACAATCCACACAACACCTACAGATACGCTCGCAGGTCAGTATGTCTGAGTAACTGTCCAGCTGAGACCCCTGCTAGGCTGCGGCAAGGTGACAGTTAAACCTAGCTGTAACAAAATCACATGCTTATTTTTTAATCACATTATTTAGAAGGGCTGTTTGTCTGTTGTCTTCACTGTGCCTTCCATCTGATGTGATCACATTCGTCAAAGATAAAAAATTTATGTGTATTTGTGTCTGGGTACATGTATGTGTACCACAGGCTGGAAGGTGCCCAAGGAACCCAGAAGGAGGCATCAGAGCCCCTGGAACTGGAGTTACAGGCAGTTGTGAACTGCCGTGTCGGTGCTAGGAACTGGACCTGGGTCCTTTGCAAAAGCAACCAGTGCTCATAACCAGTAAGCCATCTTTCCAGTTCTATTGGCTGGTTTTGTGTCAACTTGACACACGCTGGAGTTCTTTCTCACAGAGAAAGGAGTTTCAGTTGAGAAAATGCCTCCATGAGATCCAGCTGTAAGGCATTTTCTCAATTAGTGATCAAGGGGGGAGGGCCCCTTGTGGGTGGTACCATCTGTGGACTGGTAGTCTTGGGCTCTATAAGAAAGCAGGCTGAGCAAGCCAGGGGAAGCAAGCCAATAACAAACATCCCTCCATGGCCTCTGCATCAGCTCCTGCTTCCTGACCTGCTTGAGTTCCAGTCCTGACTTCCTTTGGTGATGAACAGCAGCGTGGAAGTGTAAACTGAATAAACCCTTTCCTCCCCACCTTGCTTCTTGGTCATGATGTCTGTGCAGGAATAGAAACTCTGACTAAGACACCTATTTTGTCAGCTTTTGTTTTAGTTGCCTGTCCTTCCTGGGTCATTTCTACAAACAAGAACCTTGCCCTGACTCCTATCCTAGGATCCTCGCATTCTTCCAAAAGGCTCTGACCCATTTTTAGATGATTTTGTACATAGGAAGAGAGGGGGTTTCTCATTTCTTCTGCATATGAATGCCCAGTGTTCCCAGCACCATTTATTGAAGAAACTTCCCCTTTCTGCTGTCCCTGTCAAGACTCAGCTGGTTTTATGTAGCTATATTTCTGTTCTCTGTGCTATCTCCTTTGTCTAATTCAGTGATTGTACATCCTGCCCTACTTCTTATTACTTTATAGTATGCTTGTATAAAATGTAATATTTTATTAATTCTTTGAGAATTTCATACATGTATACAATGTATTTTGAAAATATTCACTTCACTCTCCCTCAACTCCTGTCTGACTCACCCTCCTCTTTCATCTTCTTCCAATTCATGGCCTCTTCTTTATAGCCCAATAGTACAGTTTGTGCTTCACATATATGTGCGAGTAGGTGCTCATGACCTAGACATGATCATTGAATCTAAAGCCATACCCTTAGAGAAACCTGACTGTCCCTCCCCATCATCTGTCCATCCTCACTGAGGGGTAAGGGCTTATGGTGGTTTAAATGACTATGGCTCCCATAAGCTAATGTATTCAAATGCTTGCTCTTCCCCCACCCCTAGTTGGTGGAACTGCTCAGGAAGGATTAGGGGGTGTGGCCTTGTTGAAGGAGGTGTGTCACTGGGGACAGACTTTGAGGTTTCAAAAGCCCACACATTTCCCAGTTAGCTCTCTCTCTCCCTCCTATTTGCAGAAAAGGGTGTGAACTCTCAGTGCCATAGCTGTCTGTCTTCTGCCATGCTCCCTGCCATTATAGTCGTGGACTCTAACCCTCTGCAACCATGAACCCCAAATTAAAGGCTTTATTGTGTGAGTTGCCTTGGTCATGGTGTTTTGCCTTGGAAGTAGAAAAATAACTAAAAGGATGGGTACAGTGGCACACGCCTTTAATCTCAGCACTTGGGAAGCAGAGGCAGGTGCAGCTCTGTGAGTTCAAGGCCAGCCTGGTCTACACAGGAAGTACCAGGACAGCCAGATCTATAAAGAGAGACCATGTCTCAAAAAACAAGCAAAAGTATCTAAGACAGGGCTTATGAGCCTCTCCTGCATTACTGCTGGAATGCTGACTGGCTTGATCTTGTGCAGGCCTTGTGCATGCAGTCACAGCCACTGAGCGTGCATGCGTCCTGCAGCACTGCCATGCTCTGAAATAATGTTTTGCCGCAGACACCCACTCATTCTGACTGCTACAGTCTTTCCACCCACTCTTCTGTGATGATCACTGAGACTATAGGGGACAGATAATACAGACATCACATTTAAGGTTCGCACGGACCAGATGAGGGTCTCTATACTAATCACACACTATTGCAAAATAAGGCTTCTCTGATGAGCACTGGGATGTGTACTAATCAATGGGTACAAAGATAAGAACTTAGGGAGCAGTTTGTTACTACGTCCCCCTAGCTGAAAAATAACAGTGGGTCTATGACTTAGCCAGCCATGGGTTCTTGACCCAGTTAACAGTACCAGGCATGAGCTCCATCTTGTGGAATGAGCTTTAAATCCAATCAGAATGCATTTGGTTACTGGTATATCTTACCAGTGTTACCGTACCTTGCAGTGTTCACATCTAGTTTAAACCATTCCTGATTTTTTCTCCCCAGGTTGAGTGCATAGAACCGTCTAACACTATGAAAGATAACCAGTGAGCTCACATAAAGTTTCCAGATCATTCACAACTTGATTTCTTCAAGTTCTGCGGGTTGTTTGTGGTGTCCTCACCAATAAAGTCTTTGTTGTTATTGTTGTTGTTTTTATCAATTTCTGTTTATTGAGATTAACCTCAATTGCCCTCAGATTTCTTTTCTCTTTTAAAATATGGGGGGTTGGATGGTTGGTTGGTTTTGGTTTTTTGCAAGACAAGGTTTACCTGTGTGACAGCCCTGCTTTGTAGACCAACCAGGCCTCAAACTCACAGAGATCCACCTTCCTTTGCCTCCTGAGTGCTGGGATTAAAGGTGTGGGTCACCATGCTAGGCCATTAAACTGTGTTTTTAATTGAAATAGAATTACATCACTTTCCACTTCCTTTCCTCCCTCCAGCCCTTCCCAGGTACACCCCTTCCAACTCCTCCCCACACCTCCTCCCACTGTCAAGTTGATAACCTCTTTCTCTTTGATTATTATTGTTACACACACATACATATTCGCACAAATCTGCAGCATCCATTTTTGTTGTTGATATGTACGCTTTAGGACTGACTGCTCTGCATTGAACAACCAAAGGGACACATCCCTGGAAGAGGATAATTCTACTTCCAGACATCATTAGTTACCTATTGTGCTTTGTCTACGTAGGACCCTGAGATCATTTCCCCTTCTACATTATCAAGTCTATTGACATCGCTGCTCTTCTGGTCTTGTTTCTGCAGCCATTTCTAGGAGAGACTGTATCACTATGGATTTCCTGGCATTCTGGTTCTTACAATACTTCACACCCCCCCCACACACACACACTTTCCCAGTGATCCCTGAGCCATAGCTGCAGGATCTGTGACACAGTTGTATCTATTAGGGCTGGGCTCCCCAGGTTCCATTGATCTTCTGCATTGCATCCAGTTGACCAGCAGTGATACCTACACTTATCCAGGCAGTGAGCCTTGTGCCTAAGGAGGGCCTGGGGGCTGCAGGTCTGGATTTAGGCTTGTAGGTTTGCAAGTGGCTGGCAATAAAGTCTTATTATCAAGTTTTGGAGAGTAACTGCCATTGCTCTTGGTCACATTCCAAAACATGCCTGATTTTATTTGGATGTACTCTCTCTTTTCTCCTCTGCTACGGTACCTAAAAGCTTGCCAATTACATCTTTTCCACAATCCACTCACTGCTTAATTGATCTTTTGGCTGTGTTTAGTTTTGTTTTTATTTCTGGGTTTTCTGTTTCATTATTTGGGCCCCGGTCCTTGTTATTTCTTTCCTTCTGCTAATTTGGGGTTTAATTTGTTTCTTGTTTTTCTGATTTATTGAGTTGCATCAACAGGCTGTGCTTTTGAACTCTTTCATCTCATTATGTAGGCACTAAGTGGCATAAATTAAGTTCCCTTAGTACCGCTTTTACGGTGTCACATGGGTCTAGCTAATGCTGCATTTGCATTTCTTTCAACAACATTTTAAATTTTTCTTTAATTTGCCCATTGACTTATCAGTTGTTCAAGAGAATGCTGCTGGGGTTCCAGGTTACATAGGCTCTAAAGTTTCTTTTGTTGGTTTTTACTCTTTTTCTATGACGGTCAAAGAAAACGTATACTGTGTTTTCAGTTTCACCTTAAGTTTGATGAGATTTGTTTCATGTCCTAACACATGGCCAATACTGGGTGGCATTGTCATGTGCCACGGAGATGGATGACATATGGCAGAGAGTAATAAGTGTCTGTTAGGTACGCTGGTTGTAGAGTGGAGTTTTGGTTCAGTGCTTGCTGATTTACTTTTTATATTGCTTTGAGAATTTCCTTCCTTAGTACTGTCTTTCTGCTCATTTCTCCTCCCACCCTCTCCCCCTCCGAATCCTCCAGTGCCCTCCATTTCCTCTCAAATCCATGAGTCCTTTCTTAATTATTATCGTAACATATATGCACATATATATATACATATTTAATGTTACTCATATGAATATGTATTAAGGATGACCTATCAGGGAGCTTATGCCTGGAGACTATGTGAGTGGCTTCCCATTGGCCATGGGCCCTGTCACTCTTGTGCTGAACTCAATCTCTCCCTTCTGATCTAGTGAGTTTCATTTTATAAAGGGAAGTACTTCAGTGCGGTGTGAACATAATTTACAATCGCCATGTGCTTTTGTTGGACTGACCCCTTTATCACCCTGTACTGACCACAACAGTCAGCTTCTCTCCACTCTGACAAATACAGGAGGAGTTTAAAAGAGGGCAGCTTATTTTGGTTTCTTTCAGAGGTGTTAGCCCATGGCTGACGACATCTGCAGCCTGAGTCTGCACTGGGGCAACATCATGGCAGGAAGGTGCTATAGCAGGTACTCGCCTTGTGATGGCCAAGAAACAGGTCTAGGGGGCAAGGACGAGATGTGTTCTTCTTCAAAGGCACAGCCCAGTGGCTCACCTCCTCTAACTATGCCCCTTCTCCCAGCATAGTATTTTTATTAATTATTTGGGAATTTCACACAATGCACCCCATAACACTCGCTTTCCAGTCCACTGGGGTCCGCCCTCCCACCCTTGCACTCCCCACCCAAAAAAACCAAGTCCAATTTCTGTTGCCCATATACCCAGTGGAGCATAGCTAAATTCCCAGGGCCCAGCCCCTTAGAGAAAACTAAGTCCTTCCCCATCCCCACCCCTTGCCAAAAGCCATCAATGTAAAGTGCTACACTTCGTCTTTATCACAAGTTGTAAGGACTCTCTTCAATAGCCTCCTGTCTGGACTGTTTCTTGGGGATGGGGGTGTCACAGAAGCCTTTAAAATCTCTGATTCTCAGTTATGAATCTGAAGTCATTGATACCACTGCAAAAGAAGTTTCCCTGCCCATAGTGGCTGGTGGCAGCTGGAATCGTGGACTTCTACATGGTTTCTGGCAGCAGTTGGAATCACGGATATCAACACGGATTGAGGTGGCAGCTGGAATCATGGATGTCAACATGGTTTCTGATGGCAGCACAGATCCGGGCATCATGAATTCTGTCAACAGTCCAGATCACAGGCAGCAACGTGGTTTGATCATCCACCACATCCCTCCAATTTTACCAACTTATTAATGCACCAATGAGTTTCTCTGTTGAAGAAGACGGAACACTCATGGTTTAAACCCATCTTAGAAGCCTCAGCTTTGAATGGCGCTACAGTGGGAACTGAGCTGTCAACACACGAGCCCTTTGAGAACACAGTTCACACCCAAGCCATAACACGAAAGCCTCCTCTTTTCATGGCTTATGATTAAAGGGTTATTTTCTCTGATCTACTCCTCACACATGCTTCCTGTCTGCCTAGTGCCTCCTTTCTATTGTTTACCTTCAGTTTATATTTATTGGTGAGATAAGTTTCTTGTACACATCATATCATGAGCAGAGTGGATATTTTATATCTATTCATCCATTTTATAGCTTCTCAAAAATTCATTGTGTGTGTGGTCTGTGTTTGGTGTGTGGTATGGTATAGTGTGCATGTGTATGTTTGGCATGGTGTGGGGTGTGTGTGTGTGTGTGTGTGTGTGTGTGTGTGTGTGTGTGTGTGGTATGTGTAGTGTGTGTGTGTGTGTGTGTGTGTGTGTGTGTGTGTGTGGTATGTGTAGTGTGTGTGTG
>JAPYYD010003366.1:0-14235 GCA_028551405.1 Uromys caudimaculatus
ATTTCTTTTGAGCTCCTTTCATAGAAATCATTTCTCTGCAATTTGATCAATAATTTTTTGAGGAAAAGTTAAACTATTGTGATAACTCTTATTGTAAAATTGGTATCAGATGTTTTCGTTACAATATTCTATGATAAATGCTACATAAAATATAAATAAATATCTCTTTAAAAATACTTATTTTAAAATTTTTTATATTCTTTGAGAGCGTCTTTGAATGTATTTTGATCATCTTAATTCCTTACCTCTGACTCTTCCCAGATTCTATCCCATCTCCTTTCCCACCAACTTTATATCCTCTCACACTATTTCAAAAGAAAACAAAAACTATTGAGTTCTATTTGTGTTAGATAGCTGTTCCTGGGTGTGATGCCTCCACTGGAATAGTGGTTCATATACCCAGTGTCACCCCATTGAAGAAACCTGACCTTTCCTTTGTCAGGAGCTCTCAGCTAAAAATGTCTCCTGTGCTAGAGGGAGATGTTTGAACTTCTCCCCACTAGGGTTTTGTCTTGTTTGAGCTTGTGAGGACTGTGTGAATTCTGTCACAGTCTCTCTGAGTTCATAGGTACATCTGCATGTTGTGTCTGGGATACTATTTCCTTCAAGTCATCTATTAACTCTGGGTCTCACAGTCTTTTTTTTTCCCATTTTACATAGATCTTTTCTCTTTGAGGGGAGACTTATGCTATAGACATCTACCTAGTTAGAGTTGAGCATTTCAAAGTCTCTTCATCTTCACAAGTTTTAGGTTTTCTCACTAACTATTGACTATTGTGTAAAGAAATTTCTCTATTCAGCGTTGAGTGATACAGTATTCTATGGCTATGGCAGTATTTTCTTAGGAATTTTTTTATTGCTTCATTTATTTAATAGCTTAATAGTAGTAGATTTTCTCTTAGAACTCATGACGTATCTAGTCTTTTTTTTTTTTCATTTTGTTGGTCCTTTTTCCGCCTCTTCATTTAAAATTTATTTTTGTTTTTTAATTGGATATTTTCTTTGTTTATATTTCAAATATTATCCCCATATCGGTTTTCCCCTTCCTGGAAACTCCCTACCCTATTCCCCTTCCCCCTGCTTCTATAAGAGTGTTCCTATATCCACCCGCCCACTGCTGACTCCCAGACTTCTATTCCCCTACACTAAGGCATATATCGAGCCATCATAGGTCCGAGAACCTCTCCTCCCACTGATGCCTGACAAGGCCATCCTCTGCTACCTATACAGCTGGAGCCATGTGTACTTCCTGGAATGTGGCTTAGTCCCTGGTAGCTCTGTGGGGACTGGTTGGTTGATATTGTTATTCTTCCTATGAGGTTGTAAAACCCTTCAGCTCCTTCAGTCCTTTCTCTAATTTCTCCCTTTGGCAGCCCCACACTGAGACCAATGGTTGGCTGCAAGCATCCACTTCTGTATTTGTAATGCTCTGACAGGGCCTCGCAGGAGACAGCTGTATCAGGCTCCTTTCAGCAGCGATTTCTTGGCATCCACAGTAGTTTTCGAGTTTGGTGACTGTATATAGGATGAATCGTCAGGTGGGACAGTCTCTGGATGGCCTTTTTTTCAGTCTCTGCTCTACACTTTGTCTCCACATTTGCTCCCATGAGTATTTTGTTCCTCTTTCTAAGGACGACCTAATCATGCGCACTTTGCTCTTCCTTCCTTTGAGCTTCATGTGTTATGTCAATTTTATCATGGTTATTCAGAGCTTTTGGGCTAATATCCACTTATCAGTGAGTGCATACCATGTGCGTTCTTTTGTGATTGGGTTACCTCACTCAGGATGATATTTTCTACTTCCATTTGCCTAAGAATTTATTGAATCCGTTGTTTTTAATAGATGAGTAGTACTCTAATGTGTATATGTACCACATTTTCTGTATCTATTTCACTGTTGAAGGACATTTTGGTTCTTTCCAGCTTCTGGCTATTATAAATATGGTTGCTATGAACACAGTGGAGCATGTGTCCTTGTTATATGTTCAAGAATCTTTTGGGCTTATGCCCAGTAGTGGTATAGCTGGGTCCTCAGATAATAGTATTTCAATTTTCTTGAGGAACTGCCAGACTGATTTCCAGCGTGGTTGTACCAGCTTTCAATCCCACCAGCAGTGGAAGAGTGTTCCTCTTTCTCCACATCCTTGCCAGCATGTGCTGTCACCTTGGTTTTTTATCTTAGCCACTGTGACTTGTGTGAGGTAGAATCTCAAAGGTTTTTTGATTTGCGTTTCCTTGATTACTAAGGATGTTGTACATTTTCTTAGGTGCTTCTCAGATATTTGACATTCCTCGGTTAAAAATTCTCCGTTTTGATCTGTACCCCATTTTCAAATAGGCTTATTTGATTCTCTGGAGTCTAACTTCTTGAGTTCTTTCTACATCTTGGATATTAGCCCTCTATTGGATGTAGGATAAATGAAGATCTTTTCCCAATCTGTTGGTTGCCATTTTGCCCTATTGTCAGTGTCCTTTGCCTTACAGAATCTTTTCAATTTCATGAGGTGTCTGAACACAACTACAGCACATATATATATTCAATACACCTTAAACAAAATAAAAAAACCCACCACTGCTAAGATACAATTCACAGACCAGTTTGAACTTCAGAACTGGCTGGGTTCATGCTTCACTATTGTCTAATTGTCTTTTCTTTTTAATCCTTGCTTCCTCCCTGGAGAATCTATTGACTGAGTAGGCTGGCTTGGTCACCATATTCATATTATTCCTTCCTTCATGATTAACAAAACATTTATCCCCTTGCTTTGAGCTTCAAGTATATTCCCTCTTATCCTTCCATGTGTCATCAGGTTAGGAAATCTGCCAACAGACCCTGGACTGATTTGACTCTGCCTGATAGGCAGGATGTCCAAGAAGCAGGCAAAATGGCTTCTGACTTCTCATTGTTTTTATTTTATATAAGCCAAAGCTGTCCCAGATACTAGGGCAGAAGCAGTGTGTGTCACTTAAGAGCTGTCAATCTTATCTGCCTTCTGAAACATGAATCCTGACATTCATGCCCTATCTTAGATTGATCCACCTCTGAGAGAATCTCACCTGTCTTTGATTATGGTCCTCTATAATGGAGGATATAACCCATTAGGTTACAGTTTTGAGCTGAATATGATGGAGATCTGCGTGGATATTTAAAATGGAATGAAAGGTACACTTAATCACAAAGGATAACAGGCATAATCCTATAGCCATTACAGTACCCAAGGCAAATATACTGAGATGGTCAAATGAGCAAAGGAAGACTAGGAAGGCATGCTCTTTCTTAATTGCTCTAACCATTCAGAGGCTACCTTTGCTGCATTGAATTGTAGGGGTTTAATACGTTTCAGATTCACAATTTCTTGATGCAATTGAATTAGATCCATGGAAATGTTAGCATCATGCCAAATACCTTTAAGATGCACACATACCCAATCCCAAAATAGCTGGTTTTCATTATACATTTAGGAATACAATCCATTGATATTCTACATGACATTCCAAATCTGATATGACCTTTAGCCTATGAACTTCTTCTCCCAAACAGTTTTCTACTTCATATAACACATTTATCTTTTGTTTTAACTTACTATCTATATTTTCTTTCATTTCTAAGGCTTATGTGACATTCTTTGACAAATCATTAACAAAATGAACACTTTGTACAGATTGAGACAACATTACTGCAGTAGTAGCAGCAGTAGCCATAAGAGACCACTGTAGCAAGAATTCCAGCAATGATTAATCCAACCATTCTTTTAGGTCTACTCAAAGCTTTTTGAATTTCATCCAACACTTGAAAATCTCTATCTACATACCAAGGTTTCAAAACATTGAGTGGAAGTATTGCTATAAAGGTTGATGAAGTTCCATAACTGAAATTTCTTGTACAATGTCAGATTCACAGTTCATTAAGTTACAGCTATAGCAAGTTCCATTGAATCTAAGCCCATACCTAGCAATGTTAATTTTCCCTATCAACAACATAGATGTTGGGGAAACACAGGCAAGTACATTTCCCATGACATCAATCTGAACCCAGTGTTCCATCTCTGTTCGTACCTGTATTAGTCAGCCTAACATCTCCCCAATATATGTCTGTGGTGCTACTGTGTCTGAACACCAAACACCTCTAAACAGTCCATTTTGCCAGTCATCTGAGTTTGTCTGAAGACTGTCCTTTGCTGCTCCTATCTGATAACTCTCCTTGAGTTGTCATAGGGAAGTGGCTGATCAGCATGAGCTCCAGCATGGGCATCATTGGTCTGGTCAAATCTCTTTCCTCAAGGCACACCAAACTCTCTGTAAGTCGCCTGGCACTTTCAGCATCCTGTGGAAAATTACAAACATGTCCTCTTTCCCATATTACACTGGATCAGGACCATGCCATATGCTTCCAAGCAGATCCTTCCATTTCACCTCATCATAAGTTTGCCGAGCTATAGAATGCCATAGATTCTGAGCAGCAGAAGTCCCTTTGCATACAAGGTTAAAAAATTTAAAATAAATGTTTGTGCTGAAGGTGTATACAACTCCCCCTTTAAAAAAAATTTTTATGTAGCTGATTTTTTTTAGAGCTCCATGGGCTCATTCCACAGTTTCCTGTTCTTGTGGATTTAAAGCATATATATTATTATGTATCTAACATTAATAAATTTTTATTTTATAAATATCTGCTTATTGTTATATATTATTTTACGATAGAATTAGTATATAACGTATGTCTGAACATTCATTAATTATTGTTATAGATATGTGATATAAAACTTAAAAATTAATGATATGAATGTTAAACAAAATTTTTCTTTAAGAATAAAGTATATATTTAAAAATATTTAGATATTTGAATAAAATAATTAAACTTTATCCATCGTATGAGGTGCTGCCTCATTATCCCCTAAAGTCTGATTGCTGTCTGTCACGATATCTTGAATCAACTCATCTGGACCCTGCCTCTCCTGGTAGCCTCTTTCCAGGTCACATGTAAGGAAGATTAGAGCCTCTGAGAACTCTGTTTCCCAGGCTTTCTACCCACTTCTCCAACTGGTGACTCCAGCTCCACCTCCGGAGGTGGTCCAGTCCAGCAATGACTCCTGGGGTTTCAGGTGCTCTTGCCCTAGGAATCCAGTCTGATGGTCTTAAGATCTCCCCTTGAGCCTGTTGTGCCTGTATTTTCTGCATTTCATAGACAGTGAAGTAAAAGTTGTTTGCAGCTGCTGTAACTTCTCTGTATCTAACTTGTTCTTGGATCATCAAGTTCTTCCAAGGCAGCAAACAGCAAAGATCTCTCCTCTCTATGATATCTAGGAGACTCCTCTTCTGGCTGCTCAGTCTCTCATATCTAGAGTCTGCTCCTCCTTCTCCTCTTCCTCCTTCTCCTTCTCCTCTTCTTCCTCTTTCTCCTCCTTCTCCTCCTCCTCTGAATATAGCAGCTCTAATTCTGGCTCAGTGTTTTCCAGCTCTACTGCAAGAGCAGATGGCTTAGTTTAATTTTCTTACTTCTTTGTGGAAGCATCCCCGATGAGGGCTGACTCACTTAAACTCACCTCTCCACCTCCCTCCTCCCCACCTCTCTCTCTCTGCATGTATGTGTGTTATCATTTTGTCTAAAACTCTGCTCCATAACAACCAGATATGCCTGACTCACTATAAAAGGGGCTGCTTGCCCTCTCCTCTCTCTTGCTCTCTTTCCTTCTTGCTCTCACTCTGTCCTCTTGCCTCTCCCCCCACATTCCCTGCACTCCCATTCTCTCTCTGCATGCTTGAGGCTGGCCTCTACTCCTCTTCTCTCTTTGCCTTTTTCTGTCTCTACTACTCTCTCAACTCCCCTCCCCATGCCCTGAATAAACTCCATTTTATACTATACAACCGTGTGTCTGGTCCCTCAGGGGAAAGGTTGCCTCAGCACCAAACATAATCCTTTTCTCTTTAATTTTATAAAACACAACTCTCTCACTCCCTTCCACTTCTCCCTCCCTCCCTTCCTGCTTCCCTCCCTCCCTTCCTGCTTCCCTCCCTCCCTCCCTCGCTCCCTCCCTCCCTCTTGTGTCTAGGATCTAAGCTATTACTAATCAAATTCTAGAGACTAAAACTGTCTACATACATTTCATCAAACCTTCTCGACAAAATCTAAAAAGTTATGCAATTGCTGTTACCCTCTGTTACCCTTATGGGTATGAAGCAATTTTTATAATATTTGTACAAAAAGAAAACAGCCATTTCCTTCCCTTACTTATTTCTGAGCTTTCTTATCTTTTTTCAGAGTTCTCTCCACCTTTCCTATGTCTTACTCCATAGACACCTTCACTGAACGTTTGCCTGTAAGAAGTGCTTGGTTTTTTTCTTCTGCTTGTCCAACACTTTGTCCCCACACTCCCAGAGCATTGCCTTCTAGGCTTCACCACGAATCTCTCCTCCATTACCCCGTCCTCTTCTCCTCAGAGAAGTTGAAGCCTCTCCTTGCATGGCTACCCTGGGATACCAAGTCTCTGCAGGACTGTGTGCATTCTCTCCCAATGAGGTGCAACCAGTCAGTCCAGTTAGGGGAATTAGATCCATGGCAGGCAACAGTCAGAGACGCTCGCTGCTGCAATTGTTTGGTGACCCTCATGAAGATCAAGATGCACATGTGCTATATATGTGTAGGGGCCATAGGTCCAGTCCCTGTACGCACTTTGGTTGGTGGTTCAGTCTTTGTGAGCCCCATGTGTTCCAGGTTAGTTGAACTTTTATGTCTTCTTGTGGTGTTCTTGACATTTCCTTCTTGATCAATCCTATCCCACGTTCTTCCACAAAATGCTGTGAGCTTCCCCTGATGTTTGTCAGTGGCTGGCTGCATTCCAGTAGCTATTATTTTAGTAAATTTCTCTCTCCTCTCTCTCTCTATAGGTTACACTGCGGTTAAACTTCCCCCTTGCTCTTACCCCACCCTGTCAGCCTCACTTCTTCCCTGCAAATCTTCTTCCCACATTCATGTCTAGTTCTGTGTCCTGAAGACTTCGTCTAGTGCCATGTGGGCTTGGAACCGTTCATTAGAGCCTATGCATCACCAGTCATCAGTGGTTTCACCACTCAGTACAATTCCTCCTTCTCTCAATAGGCAGCAGTGAGTGGCAGGGCCTGTCTCTTTCTCAATGCACCATATGCAAGGGATGGCAGGTGTTGAATTTTGATGGATAGATACATTAGAGGAATTTTTTTGAGCCATGGTTTCCTATATCTCAGGCTGGTCTCAAACACTCAATGTAGCTTTGAACTTTGTCTTTGAATTTCTGATCCTCCTGCATCTGCTTTCTGAGTGCAGGTACTGCACAAGTGTACTACCCATCATGTGGTGCTGGGGACAGAGTCAGAATTTTTAACTGCTAAGCTGGCTGTCTCTCCACCTACTGATCCTTATCACTACTCCTAGCATCTCCCCCCCACTTTCACAAATAAACAAACAAACAAAAATAAACAAACATTCATCATGGTGCTGGAGAGATGCCTCAGAGATTATGCAGGTTTGCTGCTCTTCTGGAGGACTGGTGTTTGGTTCCCAGATATCATGTGGGAGTTCCAGGTCCTTGGGCAGCTCCAGAATTTTTTTGTGAAGTATAACAACATTCTGTAAAGGTGTACAGATGACACAACTTTTGCTTCCTTTCATGTATTTTTGAATGAAATCAGCCTTGGTGAGAGGGTATTTCATGTTGTTGAATTTGCTTGAATTTCTGTAGAAACCAAGAACCCATATGGCACTGCTGTTTACTGATGTCACACAGAATGTTAGCTCAAAGGAGGTCAAAATAGGCTGTGGCTTAGTTTGATGAACTGTCTAGGGGAAGAGAGTACCAAAGTCTAGGGGATACAGAAGTGATCCTTCTACTGGCTGGATTCCTGGTGCCACTCATGTTCCCAGCATGTAAGTACTGCAGGGTGTCCTCAGTGCAGCAGAGTGGGCAGAAGAGAAGCCCTGTGGAGGGTCACACGCACAGCTGGAGGGAGAACACAGAGGAGTAAATTGCTGACAGAGAAGCAGGGATGGACCTGTTTTCAGCTCTCTCACTGGAAACCTGGGTGTTTCTGGCAATCAGCGTGGTGCTCCAGTACCGGTGTGTGATCTCCAAAGTTCCTCCCTAAAACCAGGTTCTTGGCTTTGAGGTGATATTCAGACCTCTTTTCTGTTATTATTTGGAAAATAAAAATGATATCAAAGGCAGGAGTTGGAGAAATCATGGCTTAGTGGTTAAGGGCATTGGTTTAAAACCCCACATTCACATGTACCTCACAATCATCTGTAACTAACAGCTCCAGGGGATCTGATGCCTTCCAGAGGCATTGGAATTAAATTGAGAAAATGAGAGTAGACCTTGAATTAACTCTTGTAAACACAGTTAAAAATTTCATGTTTTTAATTTATTAAGGTTAGTGGCAGCATGCCCGACAGTGTATGTGTGTGCATGTAGCTGTAGGTCAAAGGACAATATGGGGAGTCGATTCTCTCTTATCCTGAAGTCCCTGAGGACCAACTCAGATTTCGAATATTAGCAGCCAGTGTCTTTACATGTGGAGTCATATCAAAGGCCCAAAATGAAATGACGACTGAGTTCATTTTACATTTTAACATTTTGGCAGTTTGGGGGATCAAGCCAGAGAATATATATATTAGGGAAACCCTTTACTTCTGAGCTGCAGCCTCAGTAGTACTAACTCTTAAAGTTTGTACTATTGTTATACATATCTGCTGGGCACCCCAACACCCTCTCTTCTTCAACTCCCTCTTGCTCAGGTTTACAGATAAGATTTAGGGTAGGTATGACTCAGATGAGTTTCAATTACCCCTAGATTCACCAGAACTCAGCACTGTGTTGACATGCACAATGGCCCCCTAACCAAAGCTCTCTGGGAATGAAGGGGTAGCCAAGTTGTTAGTTTGTGTCAGTTTTTGATGATGGTCGTCTCCTCTCTTCTGTGTGTGTGGCCATAAGTCTTTCTGTTTCCCTTTATAGATATGGGACCCATACACATGGAACTTTTATGAAACAGGGAATGCCTGTGGCAAAACCTCTACCGTTTTTAGGCACTGGGTTGAATTACTACAAGGTGAGTGTTGACTGAGATTTTCATATGGCTTCTGCTTATGTCCAATAATAGCTTCGCTCTATTAACTGCTCCTTATGAGGAAATCCTGAGATATCAAGACCTCATACTGTGTGTTCTCATGATTCCAGAAAATGTCCAAGTGTCCTCTGGGCTTTTGTTTGCCATATTAAAACTCAGTAAGAAATTTGTGCATGTGTGTGTGTGTGTGTGTCTTTTTATAGTATGTATATAGAAATTTGCATGTGTGTGAGTACCCATACGTGTGTGCAGAGGCATATACATGTCTACGTGTGTATGTGGAGTTCAGAGGTTAACACTTGGTGTCTTCTTGATTGCTCTATACTTTGTTCTTTGAGGCTGAGTCTCTCACTTTAACCTGGCTTTCTCTCTCACTTGACTAGTTTAGCCCTTGTAAGATAGTTCTATTACCTCCTTCCAGGTATTAATTTACACAGATCCTGGGGAGTCAAGTTCTTGTTTCCACAGGGTGCTTTTCCCACTGAAACATCTCCATAGCTCCCATTAATTCTCACTGCCCATTTATTCATTTTTGGGTGAGGGTGTGTATATGCCACAGCAGGCATGTGTAGGTCAGAGGACAGTGTGAGATTCAATTTTCTATTACAATCATCTTAGAAGTTGGAATAGAGCTCAGTGTATCAGGCTTGGTGGCAAGTTCTCTTCCATTCAGAGCCATGTCACCATCCCTAGTGTCAGTTTATTGAAATTCACCTTGAGGAAAATGCCCAGATCTCCATCTCATTCAATCTTGATACTGAGGACATGATGCTCTGACCTTGTGAGCAATAAAGGAAGATTTGATTCTTGAGTGGTGCAGAGTCTGGGAAGGCACTGTTGTAGTTATTCGGAGATAATCTTGAAGGAGTTTCCAACTTCTAGGACAGCAATTCATATTTACCATATTAAAATCTCTTTGTAAGAGGTATTTTCAGCAACACTTTCAGTTTGTTTTTCTGAATATTTCTGAAGCATCAGCTTATCACAGGTCCCCACCCCTAATATTCAGGAGGCTGGTCATATACTTGATTTCTCTGTTTAATCTTTGATCCCATGAAAGTTTTTCTATGGCAGTAGAACCAGCATGTATTATTCATGTTTTGGTTCTTTAGAACTAGAGAATTTATATTCTCTCTTCATTTAGTTACTGGGATCTTGGTTAGTGACTACTTCATTTAGAAAGATTTTATGTGTATTGGGTTGTGTCTGTGTGTGTTTGTGCACGTGAGTGCAGTACCTATAGAGGACAGAAGAAGGTGGTGAATTCCCTGGAGCTAGATTTAAGAGATGGAAGTGAGATGCAGGAAGGGGCTTCTGGGAATGGACTTGGACCTTCTTCAAGGTCAGTCAGTGCTCTTAATCTTAAGTGTTGTGCCACATCTCCAGGCCTATGACATATTTTATGCCTATTTTATTTTTCTTGGTGCTGATTATGGGCTTCAGGCCCTTACACATGCTAGTGCAACAGCTCTATTGTACGTGATGAAATGTACCTACACCTGCCTTTCTTCCTTTAAAGGTGGCAATCTTCTACATGCGTCTGAGTAGTGAGTGAGAATATCTGAGACAGGGTGATTGTTGTCAGTCACCTTAGATCCTTATCTACATAATGAGTTTTTTATTTTCTTCTTTTCTTTTAAAGATCTGTTAAAAGAAAAGCTACTAGGTAAAGGACTATTTAACAAAATTATTAGAAAATTGAGTAATGAGAATGTAATGTGCCATGTAGGCTCTAAGTCTGGCGTACTGTTTGTGATGAGTCTGGCCCGTGGTCAGTCCCCTAGACAGACATTCCCAAGCTCACACCCAGAGGCTGAATGGCAAAGCTTGGGCTGCAGTCTGTTCAAGATTTTCTTCCTACAGGATCTGTGCTTAAGTTGCACATTCTTAAAGCAATTGTGTTAATCATTATCATAATCATAACCATTAATTTTTTAGTGCATGTGGTTTGCATGTGTTGTCTGTGTACATGTCTATGTCTGTGAGTCAGAACCCAAAGTCCACAGGAAACAATCATGTGCCCTGTTCTCTCATTCTGTCTTTTCCCACTGATGAATCCTGCTCTTGACATGTCAAAATTTCTTGATAAGAGCCTTTCTGTTTCAGAGACAATAAATCTGCCTTCATGGGATTTGTGGGATTTGTTGCTCTTGCTACAGAATGATCAGCACATACAGGACAATAATGCATTTTTTGCTATTTCTCATTCCAGGGCTTATGGAAATATGACTCAGAGTGCTATAAAAAGTATGGAAAAATATGGGGTGAGTATTCTGGAAAGTTCCATGGAGTTGATCATTTTTAGGAGGAGGCATTCCACTTGTGCAAGGATAATATATTGTAGCTATGTACTTCTTTGTGTAAAGGTGATACTGCATGCCATTAAGTGCCAGGGTTCAAAGGTGTAATTGACGTGAAAACATTGCACACTCTTGCTTTCTGACAGGATTTGATGTTCCATGGACTTGAGGTTTTTTTCTTCCCGTTAATCATTTATTTACTCACTTTACAACCTGGTCACTAATCCCAACCTCATGCCCTTCAGTTTCCTTCTCTCCCATCCTCTGAGATTGTGGGGCCCACGGGTATCACCCCAGACATCGAAATTTATCTACTGTCCTCTTCTAATTTGTTTTCTCCTCTTAAACTTACTTTTCCTGATGTGAGATGTGTGGTTTTATATTTTGGGGATTATATTCAGAATCAGCATTGCTGAGTTAAAAAGTAACTGAATTTTTAACATATTAAGCAACTGAACATACATTGTCTACAGTAGCTGTGGCTAATGTACATTTAAGTGTTTGCCAGAAATGCAGGACTTAGATGTTTTAATGTATGATTTTGTATCATCTCTCTCTCTCTCTCTCTCTCTCTCTCTCTCTCTCTCTCTCTCTCTCTCTCAGTTTTTAGGGTCAGCATTTTCCTATCTATCTTTGGGCATCCCCAAACTCACTCTGTAGACTAGGCTGGTCTTGAACTCACCTAGCTCAACCTGCCCATGTCTTCTTAGTTCGGGGATTAAAGGCATCCACCATCACTTATGCTAGTTCTTCTCTTACATGTATGGGTGTTTTGCCTGCATGTATGAAGTACCTAATGAGCCATAATGGGGTTTTGAATCTCCTTGACCTGGAGTTACAGGTTGTTGAGAGCAAACATGTGGATGCTGGGAATCAAACCTGGCTCTTCTGACAGTGCTAACTGTTTTTAAGTATATATATTCTGGGTACAATTAACCATGATGTATCATTTGGGGTTTTAATACTTTCCCTGTCAATTATATTTTGATTCACAGCTCATGTGTCCCTATGCCTACACTCCATTCTTGTCCTCTGATTTTACCCTCTGTGTCTCCTTTAAGCACTGTATGATATCTACACTTAGTCCTGTTCACATATTTATTCATATAAGCTAGAACCTGGAAGTGAGGGAGAGTATGTGATTTTTCATTCTTCCTGCTTTTTGGTTACCTATCTTTGAGCTTGTTTCTTTTTCTTTTCTTTTTGTTTTTTCAGGCAGGGTTTTCTGTGTAGCCTTGGCTGTTCTTTGTGTCTGAATGATTTGGTGTTTGTGTGGCATATGTAGATCAGAGGACAACTTAGAGCATTTGGTTCTTTCTTTCACAGAGTGGGATCCAGGGATCAAAGTCAGGTTGTTAGACTTGTCTGCAGGAACATTTAGCTGTTGATCCATCTTATCAGCCTCTGTATTTTCTTTCTGAATCCACATGAACTCCAGGAACAGAGTTAAATTTAAGAGTCAGGTTGCAGCTTTGGCTACTTCAAAGTGCAGAAGGAGAAGTATGCTGCTGCCCCAGTGTGAGAAAGGTCACAGGGAGAATGGCTTCTGGTTGAGACACTGGTGACTTATTCTAGGGATTGCTTTAATATTTTTAATAATGAAACCTGCCTTTCCATTAAAAGTCATTTTTTTCCGTACTCTTTCCACTCCTTACCCCAATATATGAGATGTTAAATGTCTGCATGTTCTCAAAGGATTCAATAGAATTTTTCCAAAAATTTGTGGACAGAATGAAGGAAAACTGTCTGATTTCTAAGCAGAAGGTGATGAGTTTTATGATATGTTCACAATTCGATAACACGTTGAGCTGTTAACATGTGAGTTGTGAGCTAATGGCAGATAGAGAAAGCTAGATTTAGAGAGAGAAAGAATATTTATATATTCACAGGGAAAAAAGTTGGATTTTTTCAAATATTGATTGAGAATAAACCCAGAATTAACCCTTAGCAATAGGAACAAAAAATAGAATATCCTGCAGAAGGACTGAAAAAAAAATTGGCATGGCAGAAGATCTGAACAAGATCAAGAGTGTCAAAACTCCAGTGCTGATCGGCCAGGATCTCTCCAAGCTCAGCCCTTGCTGAGGAACAATTGGGAGTTGTTAGCTGTGGAGGGAGGATGTGGACACTTGTAGGTTTTCCCTGCAGCAGTGGATGGCCCCCCAGCCATGCCCATGTATGCAGTACTCCTTGGATTCTTCTATGCTTCCTCCTCTATTTCAGACAGGCTCCTATGTAGCCCTACATGACCCACATTCATGATATGCCTCAAAATGACCTATAACTCCTGAGACTATAGGCATGTGCTACCATGCAGCAGAGTTTTAGCAGAAACGTTGCATCTGGCAGGAATCTGAAGGGATGGCACCTCAGCTTCGAAGTAGCCTTCTCTCAGTGACTGTTATCTGAGATTTTATGGTGTTCTTGGAAGTCTTCCCAGAGCCTTAGCATAACAGTCTGGAGGCATGCCTGGCAAACCAGGAAGTCTCCTGTGGCTGAGAACTGCTTAGGTGATGTGGCTTTCAAGAGAAGCCCTCTATCAGATGAGAAGTTTTGGTGTATGGAAATTGACTTGCGAAACTTGCTTTCTGTGTAATAATAAAAAGAGCTTCTAGGAAGCTGTCAGTGTTCAATCCTTGAGGAGCGGATCCCCTTTTTTCCGAGAAGCAGAATTCATCCAGCTCTGTCCCTCTTCACTCCAGTCAATTTTCCAGTCAATATTCTGTAACTCAGAATATAGACATTACCATGCCTGGTTTATACAGTGCTGGAGACTGAACCCTGGCTTCATACTCCCATCTACTGAGATGCATCTACTCAGTCCTTCAGTTTCATTTTT
>JAPYYD010003367.1:0-14234 GCA_028551405.1 Uromys caudimaculatus
ATGTAAAGAGACATCGGACACAGTTGCTGGAACCCAGATAAAAGAGACCCTTCCTGGCACTGCTAGTTACTCCCACAGTCCTCAAGATAGACGGTATTGAGGCCTGGTGTACACTTCTTGTGTGAAACCTGCAGATGCCCTGCTCCCCAGAGACCCCCCACTAGACGGTACAGAAGATGGACAATCTGCTCATGCTCAGGATCTCTTGACCTTTATCATGACTGTTTGTAGTACCTTTAGACAGCACTCACTGTCTCCCTTCTGTTGTGATTGGGGTGGCTGGGGCAGTCACCAAGACCTCAACTTTGGTCTTACAAAGGAAAAACCATCAGTCATCTTCAGGAATCACTGACTTCCTTATCAGAAGTAATACTATAGAATTGGAGGAGATTAGACTTTTCCTCCAGCAAGGAGGGCTATGTGTTACCTTAGCTGAAGAGTGTTGCTTTTGTATAGACCATTCTGGGGTTGTTAAAGATTCAATTGCCAAGGTGAGAGTAAGTAGGGTTAGCCAAATGGAAGAGAGAGAGAGGAAACAGAGTCAGGGCTGGTTCAAGTCTTGGTTTAACATCTTAGTTAACAGCTCTCATATTTACCTTGTTAAGACTTTAATTGTTCTCCTATTGTTGACTTTTAGCCCCTATATTTTGAAGCACTTGCCAGGATATAACAAATGGTGGATATGCAGTACTGGATTAACCCTTTATGTCTCTACTTCTGTTTTCAACCAGTCTACTGATTTTTGTAAAAGTCTGTCAGTAGCCTGGAAGAATCCTTAACCTCCCTATCAGAAGTAGGAGAAAACAGGAGAGGGTTAGATTTGCTATTCCTAAAAGAAGGAGGATTATGTGCAGCCTTAAAAGAAGAATGTTGCTTTTATGTTGATCACTCAGGGGCCATTAGGGACTCCATGAGCAAGCTTAGAGAAAGGCTAGAAAGACGCAAGAGAGAACGGGAGGCTGGACAGGGGTGGTTCAAAGGATGGTTCAGCAAGTCGCCTTGGATGACCACTCTGTTTTCTGCCTTAGCAGGACCCCTGCTAATTTTATTCCTTTTGCTCACTATTGGACCCTGTTTAGTTAATAGATTAATAGCTTTTGTCAGGGAATGAGTAAGTGCTGTACAGATTCTAATGTTAAGACAGCAATACCAGGCTTTGGGGGAACATGACAAACAGGCTACAATGATAGAGAAATATAGTTCTAAGATTAGAACTACGCATTAGAAGAAGTGGGGAATGAAAGACCTGACCCCCTTCTGAGGAAAGTTAGACCCCTATCACACTTGGAGCCAGAAACAGAAATAGGACTAAAATTGCATGCTTGGCCAAACCCCACCTGGCTGCATTCTTTACCCTAAGAAACGATTGACTTTGGCCTGGTCCCAGGGCGAGATGTACAATGTTCCAGGAATTAGCTAACCACAAAAATGTTTGTGCAACTGCCTTGTGACTAACTTAGAACATTCTGTACTTCCCCATAACACAAATTCTTTCCATTTTTGTGGTTTTTTTCCTTTAAATACCCCTGACTTCAGCTGCTCAGGGTTGAACTCCTCTGCCCCTGCGTGGGTTATGAGCTCGACCCCAGTGCACTGGTTCCCTGAATAAACCTCATGTGATTGCAGAAAAAAAAAAAAAAACAAATGGTAAAGCAAGATGTCAAAGTATTCTTTAAAATTATATGATTCTTTATGTAAAATACCTGAAAGACTCCACTAGAAAACTCCTACAATTAATAAACATGCTCAGCAAAGTAGCAAATGGCAAAATTGATATACAAAATCAGTAGCCTCCCTTTGTAAATAAGAAACACACAGAAAAATAAATCAGGAAATCAATACCACTTACAATGACCAAAAAATTTTTGGATTAAGCCTAGAAAAGAAAGTTATAGTCCAGGAAATGAAATTTTAAGTCAGTAGAAGAAACTGAAGCAGATACAAATAAATGTCAAGGTCACCCATGCTCATGAAGCAGTAAGGTTAATATTTTGAAAGTATCCATCCTATCAAGGACAATTCAGAAATTCAATACAATTCACAGCAAAATTTCAATGTAATTCTTCACAGAAATTGAATAGAAATAGAAGTGGAAACTGGTACATTCATTATAGACATCTATGTGCAGGATCCTCAGAAGGCAATGCAATTCAGCTATATTACTCCTTGGCATATTTCTAAAGGTCTCCACATCCTACTACAGAGATACTTTCTCATCCATGTCCTTCGCTACTCTAAACAAAATAACCATGAAATGGAAACAGCCTAGATGTTTATCAATTGATGAAAGACTAATGGAAGTGTGATATATTTACACAATGGAATATTATTTAGATGCTAAAAATAATGAAATTTGCAGGAGAGCATCAACCCAAAACCTCAAATGCAAACATCCACATTCATTCTCATATGTAGATAATAACTTTAAATCTTTAGATACCTAGATTTAAATTAGAGTACCCTAAAGTCAAGCACCTAGGAAGGGTATGCTATGGAGGTGTATTTTAGTAGAATGGGAGACAGATTACAGGTGGCATGAAGTCAAAATTGGGAATAATGGATCAAGAAGGGTTCAGAGGGTTGGAATATGGGAGGCCATCATACACGAGTGGGTACTGAGAGATAATTTACACACAAAAGAACCATGAAAAAGCCACATGAAAACCTACTACTGTAGAAGTGTACTATAAAATGAGTGAAAATGGAATTATCTCAAAACTAAGAAACAATTTCTCACCTAGATAAGACATACTTCCAAATTAAAAGCCCAATGTCAGGCATGGTTCCTTCCTTTAAAATTATTGGTGAGTGGAGTTCTCTAGTGTCCCCAAACACTAGAATATATTACTAAAGCTCTTGGTTACCCTCAGAACTTGATAAGATTCTATACCTAGAGAAGCTAGTACCAACTTGAAGTATCTTCCATAATGACTAGCTTCATAGTGCTGGAAGATCTATACTTTTCTTGGGAGAAAAGTAATCAGCAGAGTTACCTAACTCTGAACCCTGTAAGCTACAATATCAATTGCCTGTGACGTATCTAAAGTGTGAATTGATTTCAGCAATAGGAACTTATTATCTAGTTCTAGTGGACAATCAAGAACACTTCCAAAATTCACTGCAAAGAGAAGCTTTTCTGACTAAGGATGAGAACAGCACTTATCAATAGGTATAAACATTAATATTTAGACTGCAGTTTGACACCATGTCCATTTAGCTAAACAATAGTAATGGCTTCCCTATTAGGGCCTAGGACCTCCCAAGCCATTGTTTATTTAAATCATGCTTGAACTACAAAACATGTGTAACCTCCTACAGAAAGAGCATTAAATCTAATGTGTATGATCACACAGCGAATGATATGTCTTAGAATTTCTGCTACTGTGATAGAACAATCTAACCAAAAACAGTTTGAGTAGGAAAGGTTTTTATTTTAGCTTGCAGTTGGAGACATTCATTTTTTTCCAATAGGGTCCTTGGCATGCAAGGACATGAAGTTGTATTAGTAGTAGATAAACTTTGGGCCTAACCAAATGTTTATAGGCAGGTGAACATATGAACAATGGCATCCAGTCTATAGAAACCTACTAAGCAACATAAAACAATGAATTATTGATACATGTAGTAACATGAGTGATTCTCAAATAATAATAATTAAAGAAAGAAGATGAAAGGCTTGTGCTTATATTTACACAACATTATAGAAAATTCAAGCTTATCTATAGTGATAGAAAAAAGGAAATGTTTGCCTGGATCTAAAGGAGTGGAGGCGGGAAGCATTGCGTTGCTGCATGAGGAAGCTTTGGGACCTGAGGATGGCTTTATCCATTATCATACTTGCAAATAGCCTCAAGGGTTGATTCACATGTCCAAACTTCACTATCTGTCTCTTGGAAGCATGCACAGTTTGCTACAATCAACTGTACTTCAACAAAGGTATTTTAAAATAATCAGAACATTTGCATTCTACTCTTTGTTGTACTACCAAGAAGGTAAGAAAGAAGGAAGGAGCGAAATGAATTGAAGCCCAGAAAACTTTACTACAGCTCACCATATCTGTTTTCTCTTTCTCATTCCCAGGTAAAATATCACCATTACAAATGGAGAACATTCTTTTTTGATGGGTTTTCAAGATAAGACTTCTCTGTATAGCCCTGGTTGCCCTGGAATTCACTCTTCAGATCACCCTGGCCTTGAAATCAGAGATTCATCTGCCTCTTCCTCCCCAGTGCTGGTATAAAAGGCAAGTACCACCACATATGGCTATTAGGGTGGCATACATTCTTATTTCTCTCTTTAAAACTTCAGTATAAAAAGAGTTCCATTAAGTTTCAATTTGGGCTATCATGTATCGTAAAATTCTCAATTTTCATACCGACTATGAGAAGAACATTATGAAAATGTTAGTTTTCATAGAAAACATAATAAATTTCATTGCTGGCAGGGCACATAATTAAAAGCTTAAAATAATATCATGGCCAATCATGAATTTCATATGTCAGGTCTTGCAATGGGAAATAATTAATTTGTTTTTTCAGTTGGGTGATTAAAAGGGCAGGATATTAAAGAACAGCACAGGGTGAAATAGGTCCACAGAAGTATTGTGGGAAGGTTATAAATTATCCAATGCTATTTCTAGTTTTCCTCTGTTATAGCCTGTGAAATATACAGCACAGTTCTTAATATTGAACCAAATGAAACGGAAATATCTCAAGGCAGGAGGAGGGTTGTGCAGGGGGGAAATCCAGAGCTTACCACCCATCAAGAGCCAGGAATCTCCTCTACCATTCCCATCACTGTCCTCTCTTAAAGGCCTCAGAGAAACACTGAAGCATCCACATTTTGGTCTTCCTTCTTCTTAGGCTTCATATGGTCTATGAATTGAATCTTGAGTATTCTGAACTTTTGGGCTAATATCCACTTATCAGTGAGTACATACTGTGTTTGTTCCTTTGTGACTGAGTTACCTCACTCAGGATGATATTTTCAAGTTCCATCCATTTGCCTGCAAATTTCATGAAGTTGTTGTTTTTAATAGCTGAGTAGTATTCCATTGTGTAAATGTACCACATTTTCTGTATCCATTCCTCTGTTGAGGGACATCTGGGTTGTTTCCAGCTCTGGCTATTATAAATATGGCTGCTATGAACATAGTGGAGCATGTGTTTTTATTCACAGACCATATGAAGCCTAAGAAGAAGGAAGACCAAAATGTGGATGCTTCAGTGTTTCTTAGAAGGGTGAACAAAATATTCATAGGAGGAAATATGGAGACAAAATGTGGAGCAGAGACTGAAGGAAAGGCCATCCAGAGACTGCCCCACCAAGGGATCCATCCCATATACAGCCACCAAACCTGGTCATTATTGTGGATGATGAGAAGTGCTTTCTGAAGGAAGCATGATAAGCTGTCTCCTGAGAGGTTCAGGCATAGCCTGACAAATACAGAGGCGGATGCTCGCAGCCAACTATTGGACTGAGCATGGGGTCCCAGCTGGAGGAGTTGGAGAAGGGACTGAAGGAGCTGAGGGGGTTTGCAGCTCCATGGAGGGAGCAGCAGTGTCAACTCGCCAGATCCCCCAGAGCTCCTGGAAACTAGACCACCAACCAAAGAATGGAGGGACCCATGGTGCTGGCCACATATGTGGCAAATGATGGTCTTGTTGGACAACAGTGGGAGGAGAGGCCCTGAGGGTGTTTGATGCCCCAGTGTAGGGGAATGCTAGGGAGGGAAGACTATGGGTGGGTGGGTGGGTGGGGGAGCATCCTCATAGAGGCAGAAGAGGGGGGATGGGATAGGGGGCTTCTGAAGGGGAAACCTGGAAAGGGGAAAACATTTGAAATGTAAATAAAGTAAATATCCAATAAAAAAAGTTTTTAAAAAAAGGCCTCAGAGAAAACAAAGGGGATTCTGTTAGTTCTTGTTCTCATTTATTATTTTCGAGTAGAGAAAGGATCTTCTTTGTGGTTTGCCTGAGTTCTCTCAAATGTACTATTAAATGAATAAACTCTTTCAGACTTTAGTAGAGTATAACCTAACTTGACATTTCCTACTTTCTTTGGTAGTGTATACCTGCCTTCTTGCACTGCTTAAGCTATATTTGGGGTATTTGGAATGTTAAAATTGTTACTATAGATGACAGAGCAAAGGAATTTGCACAGGGGCCCATCTCCTGCATCCCTAATGTGCTAGCATTATTTCTCTCTTGCTGTAGTTACTGCCTCCCACACGTATTGTGTTTCTAATGTAAGTTTACCTCTTTTCTTCCATTTATTTATTTTAATTAAATACCCATATATATTATTTATGAACTCACAAACTTATTTTGTATTGTGGAAATGTAAACTACATTTAATTGCCTAAATCACTCCATATTGTCCATTGTGAGCTCTTCAGTTGGATCCTGTATCATTTTGTGTGTGAGGAATTTCTTACTTTGTGTGAAAGGATATCCTATTCTCACTGTGGGTTTTTCCCATCTCCATCCTAGGATCACTGTTCCTAGGACCTGATTCCTTCTGTTGGAGAAGACTATTAGACATAGCAACATGAATACCATTACTTGTAGACACTTCGGATTAAAGAAGACAGAAATACACGGATATAAGCTAGCCTGTGTACATATGCACATCTGAAATTATTCTTATGCTGATATTTATGAGCCTTTGCATATATATATGTATATATATGTCTTTAAATAAAAAGTGATCTACACAGATGCAGACTCTAATTCAATACCACACACTTCATTCAATCCACCCCAAACTGCCTACTTGAAATATTTCTAATAAATAGAAACCCAGTATCCATTTGCTTACTTATTCCATCATACCATATATATAGTACAACTTTGGAACTTTCAAGACACGGCTCCATGACAAATATCTATAAACGTCTAAGTATATTGTTGATGCAGTCCTCTTTAGCTTTAGTTTTATATTACAGGTGTCTCTGAAGTTGCCTTTACCTCATGACTGTGTTTTCATGCTTTCAATGGGATTTTCTTTTTGTGTCATTTATTTGTAAGCCATTCTTCTGATATAATTTGATTCAACTTGGGATAGTTAACTTTCAAACTGATTATCTAATTTGTGTGTATTATCATTTATTTTTGTGTCTGAGAGTGTGTGTATGCACATATGTGTGAAAGTGGTTTTATATACGTGTACGAGTGTGTGTGTGTGTGTGTGTGTGTGTATGTGCATGTGTGTGCATGCGTGTGTGTGTGTGTGTGTGTGTGTGTGTGTGTGTTGTGTGTGTGTGTATGTTGCCAGGTCCAGCATGGCTGCAGAAGGGATGGTGTGACATGGTTACCCCTGGAGCAGAGCCAGCAGGGCGTGGGTCTTCTCAAGTGCTGCCGGTTACTATAAGGATAAGGCTTATTTGTATAATAATATAATAATGTATATATTTTACTTTATATTCCTTCTTTGGGGAATGTTCTCCCTGCCAAAGACTATCAATGACTCCATGATAATCAGAAACAGTATGATTCCAGGAAATGAGAATGTGTCTTGTGTTCTTCAGCAAAATGATAATGCTGTGACCTTCAGGACAGCCCTTCTGTCTGTGAGAAAGAACTCTGAAAGCATGAGTTTAAGAATCTGTAAATCAATGCAAGAACTGTTCTTTACAAGATATCTCAACTATGCAAAATATATGGAGACAATGTGAATTACATGAGGGACTTCATAGACCTAACGGAACAGAGGCAGCAGCACTAATGAGCCAGCTTTGTCAGGATATATGATGCACATACACATGTGTGGCCGTGTGCATACCTGCCCTAACAAGGATCTCAGGGGGCCTCTGCCCCTCTTCACATTCTACCCTTGAAATAAGCCTTCACCTTGGGCTGGCATCTAGGCAGAAGCCAGAAAGCCCTGTAGATCCTTCTGTATCCATATTTTGTAATGCTAGGGTTACAGATGTGCATTGAGCCACCACTGGATTTTCATGGTGCTTGAACTGAAGTACATATCTTCATGTGTGGTGGTATAAATGAAAAACACCCTGTAATCTCAGGCATCTGAACACTGAGCCCCCAGTTGATGGTGCTGTTTGGGGAGGCTTAGGAAGTGTGGCCTCCAAAGGAAGAAAGTAGGTTACTGGAGCAGGCTTTAAGAGCTTAGACCTGGCTCCACACTAGTTCACTCTCTGATTCAAACTTGTGGCTCAACATCTAAACTACCAGCTTCCTGTTGTTACTGCCATGCCTGCTACTTGTTGTCAAGTATCCCCATCACAATAAACGTCTACCCCACTGAAACCACAACTCAAATAAACTCCTTTGCTTAGTTGCTTCTGTCCATGGTGATTTATCACAGCAACAGAAAATTATAGCTAATTTATCTTGATTGCACAGCAAGTGCTCTTGCCTATGGAGCCCTCCCTCCAAACCATAATTTATTTACACATATTATTTTACTCTTTATTCTACAAAGTTCTAAAAAGTTTGATTAATGTACAATATTGTATATCCAAGGCAGTACTATATAGAAAAATTTTGCAACTCTAAAATAAAATTCTTGACATTTTCTTATCAATATCTTCCCCTACACATCTCCTGATGAACACAGATAATATCTTTTTGTATTCCTACTACTAGTGAGAGTCCCTGCTGTTGTGAATCCTTAGAAGCATCTGACACTGATCCGTTTCATCTGAGACATGCTAACTGGATGTGTGGCAACTTCCATCCATGTTTTGCGATGACACTTGATGTTCAGCATCTCTCCGTGTGCATGTGTTCTGTCTATCTCTCTCCTTTGATGAGGCATCTGTTTGTATTTTTGTTTTTCTTTAAGTTGGGTTCCTGTCTTATATTTACTTGGAAAGATGTTTGTGAAATCTGGAGATAAGTCCTTCATCATATATGTGATTTCTAGACTTTCTTTCTTTCTTTTTTTTTTTTTAAATGGACATTTGATTTTATTTTGTTTGAAGTTATCACAGCATGGACTCAAACATGGTCCATTAAAGGCAGCAAATACCCCACTGAACGCATGCGAGATGCGCCCCCCTCCACTCCCTCTCCTCTCCGAATCCATTTCTAACCTGGGCCTCTGAAGAGGAGCCCCGACATCTGTTGTCTGAAGAGTAACAAAGGAGTTGTGTTCTCATTGTCCATGTGACCTTCCCAGCGGATGGGCAGGAGGAGAGGTGCACGTTTTGTGGGCAGAAGATTGCCTGTGAAAGAACACTTCACACTCATTTTGTCCCTGTGTGTTGTCCCAGACTGCAAAACACAATTGGGCTCCTTAGCACACGAGTTCGGTACAATAGGGTCCTTTAGTATCATGTTCTGTTTCAACAACTCGATTTATTTCTGGGAAGCATTACAATTTTCCATGCACATGATTTTGAAAAGGAAAAAAACCAGTCCCTCATTAGTTTCAACATGTCTTCCATTTGGATTGGTGAAGGGGACGTTTGGAGCAGCCATTGCCAGGATAAGTGGCACCGTGTTCTTAATGCTCTCACGAGGACCATGGTTGTCTCGGTTTTACTTTTGTATAATACACCTTCCTTGATGTTTCCCTCTGACCACTGTCTCAGAAACATTTCTCAGCAGCCCATCTCTTCTCATTTGCTCCCAGTCCCTTTCCTGTGGTCTGGTTTCTGCTTAAAACAGCATGATGATCTTTCAAGTGGCCATTTCTTAAAGAAAGGAAATCCACTAGGGCCTTGACTTTATGGGTTTTCTGGAAGGCACAAAATAATTTTTTAATTCTCTTACTTGTATCTCCCTTATCTCGGTTTAGTGGTTGTTAAAATATTTTATCATGTGGATTAACTGATATTTCTTAATCCCATTTCCTAAATTATGATTTCAGTCATTTCCCACAGAACCTAACTCGTGACTAAAAGCTGGATTTTTTTTTTTTTTTAAATGGGTGTTATATCTTTCCGGCCACTAGGGTACCACTTAGAGGCTGATGCTCTGAAATATACTAAGGCCTGCAGGGAGAAGAATCCCTCGAGCTTCATCAGCAGGAAGCATAGTACACAACAACTGTGTCCTAGAGACTGAGTTCGGTAGGCAGTGAGCAAAACCAAGATTTTCACATTGAGGGTCATTTGCTTTTCTTAACAGAGAAAACCATAAAATATTTATCAGTGAGTACATAGGATGCATGTCCTCTTTTAGGTCTGGGTTATCTCACTCAGGATGATATTTTCAAGTTGCATCCATTTGCCTGCAAAAATTCATGATATTCTTGTTTTTAATAGCTGAATAGTATTCCACTGTGTAGACATACCACATTTTTTAAATCCATTCTTCAGTTGAGGGACATCTAGCTTGTTTCCAGGTTCTGACGATTATGAATAAAACTGCTATGACATGGTTGAGCAAGTGTCCCTGTGGTATATTAACGTATCTTTTGGATATATGCCCAGGAGTGGTATAGCTGGGTTTTGAGGTAGAACTATTTTAAGTTTTCTGCGAAACTGCCGAATTGATTTCCAGAGTGGATGTACAAGTTTGTACTCCCACCAGCAATGGAGGAGTGTCTCCCTTCTTCCACATCTAACCAGCATGTGCTATCATTTGAGTTTTTGAACTTAACCATTCTGATGTGTATAAGATGGACTCTCAGAGTTGTTTTGAATTGCATTTCCTGATGACTAAGGATTTTGATCATTTCTTTAAGTGTTTCTCAGCTATTTGAGATTTCCCTGTTGAGAATTCTGTTTAGCTCTATACTTCATTTTTAAAATTGGGTTATTTGGGTTGTTGGCGTCTAACTTCTTGAGTTCTTTATAAACTTTGGATATTAGCCTTCTATCAGATTTAGGGTTGGTAAAGACTGTTTGCCAATTATAGGCTGCCATTTTGCCCTATTAACAGTGTTCTTTTCCTTACAGAAGTTCAGTTTCACGGGGTCCCATTTATCAAATGTTGATCTTAGAGCCTGTGCCATTGATGTTCTGTTCATTAAGTTGTCTCCTATACCAATGAGTTCAAAGCTATTTCTCACTTTCTCTTCTATTTGATTTAGTGTCTTTGATCCACTTAGACTTGAGTTTTGTACAGGATGATAGATATGGATCTATTTTCTATTCTTTTACATTCAGACATCCAGTTAGACCAGTACCATTTGTTGGAGATGCTTTCTTTTTTTCATTATGTTGTTTTGGCTTCTTTGTCAAAAATCATGTGTATAAGAGTATGAATTTCTCTCTGAGTCATCATGTCGATTCAATTCCATTGATCAACCTCTCTGTTCCTATATCAATACAATGCAGGTTTTTTTTGTTTATTTGTTTGTTTGTTTTTTGGTTTTTCAAGACAGGGTTCTCTGTGTAGCCCTGGCTGTCCTAGAACTCACTCTGTAGACCAGGCTGGCCTTGAACTCAGAAATCCGCCTGCCTCTGCCTCCCAAGTGCTGGGATTAAAGGCGTGTGCCACCACTGCCCAGCCAATGCAGTTTTTTTTTAAAACTACTTTTGTTTTGTAGTACAGCTTGAGGTTAGGGATGGTGATACCTCTAGAAGTTCTTTTGTTGTTCAAGATGTTTTAGTTATCTTGTTTGTTGTTGTTGTGGGTTTTTTGTTTTTGTTTTGTTTTGTTTTGTTTTGTTTTGCTTGCTGTTGTTTTGGTTTGGTTTTCTGTTTTTGTTTTGTTTTGGTTTTATTTTTTGTTTTGTTTTCATTTTTTGTTTTGGTTTGGTTTTCCATATGAATTTGATAATTGCTCTGTCAAAATCTGTAAAAAATTGTGTTGGAATTTTCATGGGAATTGCACTGAATCTGTAAATGGCTTTTGGAAAGATGGCCATTTTCACTATGTTAATCTTATGTGTCCATGAGCATGGGAGATCTTTCTATCTTCTGATATCTTCCACAATTTCTTTCTTCAGCAACTTGAAGTTCTTGTCATATAGGCCTTTTACTAGTTTGGTTAGAGTTTCATCAAGATATTTTATATATTTGTGTCTATCATGAAGGGTGTTGTTTCCCTAATTCCTTCTTGGCCTGTTTATCATTTATATAAAGGAGGGCTACTGTTTTTCGGTTGTTTTTTTCTTTTTGTTGCTTAGCTAATTTTGTATCTAGTCATGTTGCTGAAGGTGTTTCAATATCATCTATCACATTTATCACAAAATTTTCTTTCATGGTTACACTCCTGCCATTGCTCCTATTTAAAAGAAAAACACATTCACAATCTTGTAAACAGGCAGATTTTTTAAACATGTTTTTCTCTAGAAATTTTGGAGGTTTATGTCTTATTTTCAAATCAGATTTGAGATGATACATTCTGAACTTTTTTTTCTGTAATATGGGATGTTTCTGTCAAGATATACTAAAAAAAATACAGCAATTTTCCAGAAAGAATTGATTCTTCCTCCATGGAATTTTCTATTTCTTTTGTCAAAAGTCCATTCATTGCCATAGTTAGCATTCGCATTATACACAGGTTTCTTTTCCAAACTCATATTTTAAAGCCTGTAATCATATTTCTTTTATGATTGCATTATAAAAACTTAATTGGCATTCTCTGGCTTTAAATTATGCCATAATCCCAATCTTCTGTTTCAGTCCTTAGCCCTGAAATGTTCAGATGTATTTCTACTACAGTGACCATTGAAAGTCTCAAGAGGCTGCAGGGTATGACAGGAAAAAGGTGGCACCAAAACTATGTAAATGAGGCTCAGATCCTTAGTTAAAATTTTCATCTCAATACCTTTGTGCAACTGATGTAGGTACTGGCAGTCAAACTTGAGTTCTCTGTAAAAGCAGAGCATGCTCTTAACAGCTGGGCTATCTCTCCAGTCCCATTCAAACACTGTTGTAAAACGAATATTATTGTTAAGTTGATAAAATTACTATAACCATTGTCTTACAAAAAAGCATCACAATTTCACTTTTAACTTCCCATGTACCACCCTCCTGACCTCACCAGAAGTGAATGGTGCCTGGAGTTTGTCATTAGTCATCCTCAAGTGCACCCTCATGAGCTACAGTTAGCATCTTTTAAAATAAAAACATGTTGTGGTACTGTGTGTGTGCTTCTCTGACTCAGTTAACTTACTTAGATGTATTAAAGTTTATCCATTCAACATAGTATTTTATCTTAGAAATAATTCAGTTCATTAATTCTTAGAAAAAAATCTGATTTCTCCCACTATTTGCTTGCAGTACTGCTCCTCACTCTTTAAACATGACCTATATGGACTTTTCAGGTTAAAACAATAAGAGGAACAACAAAATTTTTGTACCTTAACTTTGTGGTATACAGCCAAATTAATACTCAAAAATTTTGCTTTATTTCCAGTAGTGAAATATTTGCACCAGAATTTCATATCATAAAATACTTAAGCTTTCATGTATATTATATTTTTAGAGATTTAAAAAATGCTAGCTTATTTAGTTTCTTCTTTTATTTGTTTTTATATTTATTTATCTATTTTTCTATTGGTGATCTACATACTTACTTTAGGATTATTGATCTAATTGTCTTGGCTTTATAAGGTTATCTTTAATACTGTAATTTAGCAAAAAAATATTTGAAATTTTCTTCATGTTTCATGCTGTGTGTGTGCATGTGCATGGGTGAGCTCCCGTGTGTGTGTGTGTGTGTGTGTGTGTGTGTGTGTGTGTGCATGTGCATACATACACACATGTACTCCTGTGTGGTTTTGGTAATTCTCCTCTGTTCCAAAATCCTAAAGCCATCTTCCAACTTGAAAAAATGCCTTGTAGTTTTAATTACAATAAACCCAGAATTATTTGTGGATGCCATGGGGTAGTTTCTAACTTTATTCTGCTTTATGCAGAAGTAAATTGCACCATGAAGTATGGATAGGTTTTTGTATTTGACTTACCAATTTATAAAAACACATCTGTCTTTTTATTTATTTATTTATTTATTTATTTTTATTTTATTTTTTATTTTTTTGATACTTTATTTACATTTCCAATGTTTCCCCCTTTCTAGATCTCTTCTTTGGAAACCACCTATCCCCTCTCACTCCCCCACCTCTATGAGGAAATTCCACCTCCTACCCACCCACCTGCCCACTCCCATATTCCCACCTAGACATTCCCCTTTACTGGGGACTCTCCTCCTCCTGATGGCGAACAAGGCTCTCCTCTGCCACATATGTGGTCCGAACCACGGGTCCCTCCATGTGTATTCTTGGGTTGGTGGTCCAGACTCCAGGAGGACCGGGGGGGGGGGGGGACTCAGGCCAGTTGACACTGTTGCTTCCTCCATGGGGCTGCAGAC
>JAPYYD010003368.1:0-14234 GCA_028551405.1 Uromys caudimaculatus
CTTACACTTCCATGCTGCTGTTCATCACGAAAGGAAATCAGGACTGGAACTCAAGCAGGTCAAGGAGCAGGAGCTGATGCAGAGGCCATGTAGAAATGTAACTTACTGGCTTGCTTCTTCTCCTGGCTTGCTCAGCCTGCTTTCTTATAGAGCCCAAGACTACCAGCCCACAGATGGTACCACTCACAAGGGGCCCTCCCCTCTTGATCACTAATTGAGAAAATGCCTTACTGCTGGGTCTCATGGAAGCATTTTCTCAACTGAAACTCCTTTCTCTGTGATAACTTCAGCTTGTGTCAAATTGACACACAAAACTAGCCAATACAGTATCTTTCTTAGAAAAACACCTCTTCAAAGGTTTTACTATGTAGCTTTGGCTAGCCTGGAACTTGTTGTGTATGTAGACCAGGCTTGCCTCAGTTTCCCACTGTCTTGGGTAGGGTTTCCATTGCTGTGACAAGATACTGTGACCAAAGCAACTCTTATGAAGGACATTTAATTGGGGCTGGCTTACAGTTTCAGAGGTTTAATCCATTATCAGCATAGCAGAAAGCAAAGCAACATTCAGGCAGAGGTGGTGCTGGAGGAGCCAAGAGAGTTCTACTTCTTGATTCAAAGACAGCCAGGAGGAGACTGTCTACAGCAGGCAGCTAGGAGGAGGCTGTCTACAGCAGGCAGCCAGGAGGAGGCTGTCTTCCACACTGGGTAGAGCTTGAGCACTAGGAGTGTTCGGAACCCACCCACACAGTAACACAGTTCCTCTAACAAGGCCACACCTCCTAAGAATGTCACTTCTTATGGGCCAGGCATACTTAAACCACCACATCCACCTACTTCTGCCTCCCAAATGCTAGGATTAAAGGCAAAAGTCACCACATCTAGCAATCTTTTACCCATTTTTAAGCCAGATTATTATTGTTGTTTTGTACAACAGACTTTTAAGGTTAAAGTTTGCAGCAATAGGCACTCTTTGAAGCTGCATCACACTGGTATATGACTGTTTTCTTCCTTTCTAGATTAAAATAGTAAGATACATTCGAGTTTGAATCATCCCTTTCCCTAAGAAGTTCTGGTTTCTGTTATATCATTAGTTTATATCTTTCTATCCTTAACTAAAGAATATAGTTACTCAGTATTTATAGATGAATTAGATTGGAGCCAAACCCCAATCAGGGTCTTGGTAAGGAAGGTTTGTTGGATAATTCAAAGGATATTGCAGAGATTTGGTTTCTTATGAAAAACCCATGTAAACTGGCCACTAATGGCACACACCTGTAATTCTTACACTTTGGAAGCTGAGGCAGGAGAATAGATAGGTGAGCTAATATTCTTTCATAGCTGTTGAATTTGTGAGAAAAACAAACTTCTAAAGACCTGTTTTATTTTGTATCAATGCTTATTTTCTTTGTGTGTAATGTGATGTGCCTGTACCATTTTCAAGTTTTTCTTCTTTCTTTCCATAGATACCCTTCTCATTGACTATCAGTTCACTTTTAGCCTGTCCCAGGAAGACGACCGATATTACACAGCCATCAATTTTGTGGCTACTCCTGATGAAGTAAGCTTTTCTTTTAAGCTGTCTTATTTTATGTTGAATTTTGTATTAGTCTTTTTCTTGGTCATCCTGAACAAAAGTACTACATAGAAGCAGACAGTATCAGGGTGGGAATATACAAGGTAACCAGTTTAAGTATTTTCTTCATTTACTTGTTGACAGTTTTATACAGTTATATAATGTGCTTGACAGATACTCAGCCAGCTACCTTCTTTTGTCTCCCTCACACTTAATCCCTCCTCTACCCACCAAGGCACATTCACACACACACACACACACACACACACACACACACACACACACACACCCGGTGTGTGTGTGTGTGTGTGTGTGTGTGTGTGTAGAGATGTAATTAGTTTATTGCTGACTGCAAGAGCATGCTGGGTAGGAGGTTCTTTACTGGAGCGTGGACACATTATCAGCGACTACACCACTGAAGAAAATGACTCCCTCTCCTCAGGCAGTCTTCACTGCCAGTAGGCCCTCATGGATCAAGATAATGTGTAGAGTCTACATTTTATCTTTTTTTCACTCAGAAGGCAAACATTACTGAATGTTTTTAAGTCGTAGAATAATGTTCATGATGGTCTGTTTAATATTAAATTAAGAATTTGTTTCTAATTATAAAATTTTTAAAAGATAGACAAGAAGACACAATTTTTGAGTGAACAGTTTTTTTAAGGTTTATTTTTATTTTATTTAGTATGTATGAGTATTTTACCTTCTTGAATACCTGTGCATCATGTGTGTGCAGTGCCTGTGGGGGCCAGAAATAGGTGTTGGATCCCTGGAACTAGAGTGACAGATCATTGTGAGCCATCCTATGGATGCTGGAACCAACCCAGGGTCCTCTGCAAGAGCAGTAATGCTCTTAACTGCTAGGCCATTTCTTTAGCCCCCAAATGTGAACAGCTCTTTAAATAAATGTAAGTGATCTTAAATACTCTGTGGAGAAAAATCTATAGCTGTACCTTACTTTTTAAAAATTATTTTGTTTTATATTATGGATGTTTTGCCTACGTGTGTGTGTGTCTGGTGCCTATGGAGGCAAGAAGAGGGCATTGGATCCCCTAGAACTGGAGTTACAGATGGTTGTGAGCAGCTATGTGGTGGCTGGGAATTGAACCCTGGTTCTCTATTAGAGCAACAACTGCTTTAACCATTAACCCATCTCCTTGGCACATAGGTGCATTGTTGGATTAGCTGCCTGAGTTGTGTGTGAGGGGTGTATATGTGCATACATATGTGTGTCCATGAGTTGTGTGTGAGGGGTGTGTATGTACATATATATGTGTGTCCATGCTTATGCCAGTGGAGGCCAAAGGCCAACGTCATGGATCTCTCTGTTACTTTCTACCTTACATTATGGAAGCAAGATTAGATAGACCTCTGGGGTCTTCCTGTCTTTTCCTCAGCGCTAGGACTACAAAAAGCACCTGGCTTTTTACCTAGGACTTCAGATCTAAACTCAGTGCCCACACCTGTTTCATTTCTTTAGCACCTTGGCTGGATTCTTAAGATTTTAGGAGGAGCTTATAGCAAAATACCACAAGTGAAATTTACTATTGCCTTAGTCATAAGCAAATATTGAAGGCTCAGTCTTCCAGGGTGTAATTGATAGTGTTCATTTTATTTTTAAAAAATAAACAAATAGCCAGTCATGGTAGCTATATCTGTAGTCCCATCACTTGTGAGAGATGGCAGCTGAAGGCCAAGCTCAGCTACATAAGTAAGGGAAGACCATCCTGGGCTATATGGGACTCTTTCAAAACAAACATTGTAGAATTTTTGTAATACTTGTTACAAGGTAGCTGATGATCGTGAGACTCTTTAGACATTTCTTCATTCCTGTGTGTGTGTCTGTGTGTGTGTGTGTGTGTGTTTTACAAAATGACAAAGATTTTAGTCCTTCTCATGGAAAATAGTTGTTAGTAGTCAGCAGATACTTGCTAATATAAATAAATAAGCATAGATCTGCCCTTGCAAAAGAAGACAAAGGGAAAAGAAAGTTTTCTTGAATGTAGTTCCTACTTTGTGATAGAAACCTCTCGTTTGAAAATTACATTTTGAAAATAGGTGTTGTAAATGTTTCCATTGTGGTATAACTATCAAATGACACTTTTTTTTTTTTTTTTTAAAGAAAAATCTTAATTTTCTAACCTGTTTTAAATACCTTTTTTTTTTTTTGGTTTTTCGAGACAGTTTCTCTGTGTAGCCCTGGCTGTCCTGGAGCTCACTCTGTAGACCAGGCTGGCCTCGAACTCAGAAATCCACCTGCCTCTGCCTCCCAAGTGCTAGGATTAAAGGCGTGCGCCACCACTGCCAAGCTTTTAAATACCTTTTTAAAATAAACATTTCCAGTATGGTTTGATTAATTTGTAAAATATAAGAATACAGTATCTAAGGCTACAGAAATGACTCAGTGGCTAAGAGCACTGGCTACTCTTAGAGAGCATCCTGGTTCCATTCCCAGCACCCTCATGACAGTTCACAACCATCTGTATTTCTAGTTCCAGGGCATCTGATGCCCTTCTCTGACTTTCTCCAATACTAGGCATGCATGTGATACACAGCACACATGTAAACAAAACCACCAATACACATAAAATACATTTTTTCAAGAAACAATATAGCTTCTAATTAGCTTGCAAAAATTAATTATTTGGTCCTGTCCTAATTACATTTCTATTGGTGTGACAAAACACCATGACTAAGGCAACTTATAAGAGAAAACATTTAATTTGGGGCTCACACTTCCAGTGGCTTAAATTCTATGAGCATCATAGCAGGGGGTGTGGTAGTAGGCAGACAGGCATGGTGCTGGAGCAGAAGCTGAGAGCTCACATCTGATTTTCAACTAGAAGACACAGAGAGAAAGAGCTAACTGGGAAAGTCATGGGCTTTTCAAACCTCAAAGCTCCCCCTAGTGACACACCTCCTCCAACAAGGCCATACCTCCTAATCCTTCCCAAACAATTCTACCAACTGAGTGCCAACCATTCAGATATATGAGTCTATGAAGGCTGTTGTCATTCAAACCACCACTGGCCCCAAGAAAGATTTGTTAGTGAAATTTCAGTGAAAACTAGAAATAGCATTAGAATTTACCTGGCACAGCCAGCAGTGATCTCTTCTATTCAGCTCCACAGATTCCTTGGAGGTAAAACTCAGTCATTAAAAACCAAGAATCAAAATGTAATTGGCACTTTAAATTGCTGTAAAGGGAAAACAAGGTTTTCAAAGCCATGAAACCATACTCAGAATAATTTTAGTGAGATAAATATTTTTATTTAATATGTTATATTACTTTAATTACATATTTAATTATTGTTAACCATTTCTGACAGAGAGCAAAAGATGAGGGTCTTTTCATAGAACTGATATCTGATACAGCACTGTATTTTACCCAACTCTGGGATGCAAATGCAATTTTAACTTCAGTTTATTGCTTGTATTGAAGAAAATTGACAAGAAATGTCATGTCTTAACAAGCATGAGTTTCTCTTAAGATGTAGAATAGTCTGTAATTAATGTTTTTTGAGAATACTAAGACCTGATTATTGTTGTATCTTAAAATCTGGGAGGTATTAACAGTTTTCTAATCATGTGCATTTCTTCATCAGCAAAACAGGGATTTGGACATGTTCATCAATGCCTCCAAAAATTTCAACCTCAACATCACCTGGGCCACCAGCTTCCCAGGTAAAGACACACCTAGAGAAAGGATGGGTTGGCAAGTGTAGTGTAGGAGCTGGGGAAGGAGGCTCTGAAGACAGACGGATGAGTTCAGAGACCACCTCTGCCTCTTAGTAGCCATGGCACCTTGAACAAGCATGTGTAACTCCTAGACCTTAGGCCGCTCACGGTGAGGCATCACAGTTCTTGCCTCCAGTGTTGCTGGGTCGGGTTTGTTGGATGGTTGTTCCTGCTTTGCTACCACCTTCTAGCACTATGAATATCTCTGTCTGTGCTTCAAAGGTGAAAAATTAAAGTGACTCATAGTTAAAGACATGAAAACTCTTTAAGTGAAAGGGGATTTGAATATGTAGAGGTATCCATACTTTGGGATAATTCCTAAAAGCACAGCTTTTCCATTCTTGTTTATCTTACAATGACTCACTAAAATTCTGATGGCCCTCATGTAGCAGTTAATATAAATAACCACTCCATAACTTGATAACCCTGTAGACGGACCCAGGTTTGAATTTACCTGCACTGTGTTGAATAAGTTACTGAAGCTTTCTTTTCTTTGTTTTTAAAGTTTATTTGTTTTATTTTATGTGTGTGCTTGCCTTTGCCTGTGTGTGTGTAAGTGTGCCATGTATGTGCAGTCCTTGAGAAGGCTAGAAGAGGACATCGGCTCCCCACCCCCAACTGGAGTTACAGGCAGTTATGAGCTACTACATTGATGCTGGTGACTGAACCCAGGGCTCCTGAAAGAGGAGCTAGGGCTCTTAACTGCTGAGCCATCTCTTTAGCCCCCAGTTACCTAAACGTTCTGATCCAGTTTCCTTCTTTATAAAATAATGCAGTGAAAATAACTTTCTATATACAGGCATATCCAAACTTTTTGTATTACAACATGACTTCTACAAATATGCTGGGCCTCATTCATAACTATACCTGAATTGTAGAGATTGCAAGGAATAAGTGAAATAAAGGAGGTGCTTATTGTAGGGTCTGAGGTTTACCTTCATGCATAAAGAAATGCCTTTTTTTGAGTCTGTACATACTCATGTTCTTAGCCAATGGAATATATAAAATATGGTAGAACCACTTAGAAATGGAGTTACACTGGGTATAGTCCTGAATGCAGTGGTAGCTGGTAGCAGAAAGAAGGCCTGAGTGGCTGCTTGAGTACCTTCTTCTCTGTGAAACTTGAGGACCTTTCTGCTTAGGAAGTGATGGGAAAGTCAGTGTCCCTGTACAGGGGCCTTGAGCATTGCCATATTCTAGTGTGATGCGGAAATACAAAGGACTTGAGGTGTCGTGTGCAAAATGAATGCCAGTGTCTGTTTCATGTGTATGATTGCTTTACCTACATGTATGTCTGTGCATCACTTGTCTATCTGGAACCTGTGAGACAAATTACCTAGTAATTTATTGGGACTTGAGTTTTCTTAATCTGTAGATGGGGATAGGAAGGTGTTGTGTGGTTAGAGCCTGAAGCTCACAAGGCTGTATTCCTTTGACAGTGTAAGTGCTCAGTAAACGTTTACTCTCATTACTAGTGAGGGAAGATTCTTTCTGACTGTCACCTCCCCCCTCCCCCAAGTCTTTATTTTCATCCTTTGCTTCCTTCTAGCCGGAACCCAGACTGGAGAAGAGGTGCCTGTTGTTTCAAAAACCAACATCAAGGAATACAAAGATAGCTTTTCTAATGAGAAATTTGATTTTCGCAACCATCCAAACATTACTTTCTTTGTTTATGTCAGTAATTTCACTTGGCCCATCAAAATTCAGGTAAGAACTGCTTTTTAACTTCATTCTGGTAAAGACGGTGACATCTCTTTAGTGAAGACTAAATTCACTCATTTGGAATCTGTGTTGACTGAAAGATACAGTGTTGCTTTGCCTTTGTAGGATCTTTGCCATAAGACATGAGTGTTGTTCTAGGTTGGAGAGATGCTCAGTGCACATGCATGCTACACAAGCATGAGGACCTGGATTTGCATCTGCAGCACTCTCGTAAAAAGCGAGACATGCAGTGTGTGCCTGTCACCGCAGCACTGGGAGCAGGAGATAGAAAGATCCCTGGGGCATGCTGGCCAGCCAGTCCAAGCTGAATCTGTGAGCTCTAGGTTCAGTTAGAGACCCTGTCTCAAGAAAAATAAGGTGATTGAGAAAGACACCCAATGACCTCTGACCTCTGTATTTGTGTGCACATATGTATACCTTCACACATATACACACTCAGAGAAAATATTCTGAAACGTATGAAGAAAGTTTCAGAGCACTTTTTAAAGCAAGTTGGAAGCTATGCAAGGTAGTATACTTTTATAGTCCCAGGATGTGGAAGACCAATGCAGGAGAATCACCATGAGTTTGAGGCCATAGGAAGACCCTACCTCAAATATAAAAAAATAAAAAAAAAAAAGGAATGAAAATCAAATTGATTGGCATATAGTTATCTGTTTATTTTTTGAGTCTTGCTATGTAAAAGCCTTTAGAAATACACAGTTTTAATTATAGAATTGAGTATGAATAAAACAAGTACATGTATGTAACCAATAAAGTACAAAAAATGACACATAAGATGTCAAAGTGGTATCGTGGTTACAATGTGTAGTCCGTGGAGGAAGCAGTAGGCGGTATGCGGTACTCTGTAAACACACATGCAAGGGCTGATTCTTAGCCCGTGTGTGATTCATGGCGCCTCTCCAGTGTGCAGATTCTCTGTGTGTGTGACCTGAAGGGCAGTCACAAGGAATAGTGCTGCCTGCTATGACTTTGGTGTTGTCAGCCTGCTCTTCAGTTGGACTTTTTATATTCATGTTCTCCTGAGTCCTTTCCTCAATACTTTGTGCTCCGTACTTCATTTTGGGTGAATGTGCAGTCAAGGAAGTGTAGCTACTTGACAGGTCTTTTGTGTTTTCACCCAATCAGTTCAGAAGCAAGTTAGTATTAGCATGGGTCGGGAGCCTGGGTCTTGCAGGTATGTCTTCGTGGGACCCTGGCTGAAGACAGGACTTAACATTGTTTTCTCCAGTGCGCCCTTTCCTGTCTAGGTGATCCCCAGGCCTGTTCCTCTCTCTGCTCGGGAACAGTTGTCTTCCTCTGCCAGCCTTTTAGGCAAAGGCTGTTGTCTTAGTCAGGGTTTCTATTCCTGCACAAACATCATGACCAAGATGCAAGTTGGGGAGGAAAGGGTTTATTGAGCTTACACTTCCATGCTGCTGTTCATCATGAAAGGAAGTGGGGACTGGAACTCAAGCAGGTCAGGGATCAGGAGCTGATGCAGAGGCCATGGAGGAATACTGCTTATTGGCTTGCTTCTCCTGGCTTGCTCAGCCTGCTTTCTTATAGAACCCAAGACTACCAGCCCACAGATGGTACCACTCGCAAGGGGCCCTTCCCCCTTGATCACTAGTTGAGAAAATGCCTTACGTCTGGATCTCATGGAGGCATTTTCTCAACTGACACTCCTCTCTCTGTGCTAACTCCAGCCTGTGTCAAGCTGACACAAACCAGCCAGCACAGCTGTGCCCTACTTTTCTATTCTTGACTGTTCACCCATCAGCCCACAGTGTGACAACCTCTTCCTTTACCTAGAAACCATCCTGTCACATGTCACCTACACGAGTCACTGTCTTCTGTTTCTCCCTTCCTTTCTCTGTTTTCTGGTCAGTCATTTTGGGAATTAACTTTGTCAAACACTGGGGTCTCTACAGTTCTGGCCTTGGTTGTCTTCTTGCTTCATTCCACAGAGATTCTTGGGTGACTTAATCCTACCCGTGTGTACTGGGACTTCTCCAGCCTGGCTCCCATGGAAATGTCACACCAGTATTCTTGCTGCCTTGACATCTCTACCTGGATATTCACAAACTTCCTGTGCTCAGTGTATAGTCATTCTTATTAGCTTAGCCCCAACATCCTGCATGTCACTCCTCGGGGAATATGAGGACTATTCTCCTGTTACACGGGCCAGGCCTATTGTATTCCTGCTATAAATTCAATTTGGGCACAATGCATTTCCTTAGTCCATACAGTGGATTCAGTTTGCTAATATCTGTTTGATTTTTACATCTAAGAGAATATTCAGTAATTTTCCTTCCCTATCCTTGATAGGTTTTGATATCAAGGCTAAGTTAAACTAATCAAAAACTCTTTTGTGTGTGTGTGTGTGTGTGTGTGTGTGTGTGCGCGCGCGTGCGCACGTGCGTGCGTATAGGTGAGAAGACAACTTTCAGAGCTCAGTTCTCTCCTTCCATAATTAGGTGACAGGAGATCAAACTCAGGTAGTCAGGCTTGATAGCAAGTACCTTAACTAACCTGAACTAACCTTTAATAATTACAGTCCTGGGATTGTAATTGTGCTGCCATATCCAGCTACTTTTCATCTATTGAAGAGATCAGAATTACATATCTGTACTTGCTAAGTCATTTGATTCTAGTCTTTTATTTGAAGAAACCTTTTTTAAAAATCTGCCGAATCAACTTTTTAGAATATTTTCTATTTTTTCTTCTGAGTCATTTTTTCTAGATAATAATTTACATGCTTTAAATATATTGATATAAACTTGTCCACACTTTCTTTGTACCTAACTATTGTAGCATCTGTTCTTTATATACGAAAGATTTTTGTAAATTAATGTCAATAGCAAGACCATTCTTAATAGTACAAAGATGGAAATAACTCCCAAGGCACCAGTGTATGTGTGTGTGTGTGTGTGTGTGTGTGTGTGTGTGTGTGTGTGTGTATAGTGAAATATGAAGCAGTCTTTAAATGAAGGATCCAGTAGTAAGGCTGATACATGTTCTCATGTGGGCTGGGGGATGGCTGTGTGTAAAAATGCTTGAATCTCGAGCTTGATGACCTAAGTTGAGTTCCCAGAGCCTGTAAAGAGGCAGATGTGAGTGCAGTGGAGGCACCCTTAGCCCCAGGACTCTGCAGCAAGATGAGCGGTAGAGTCAGGAGAAATGGCAGTCAGCCTCAGGTACTGAGTGTAGCCACAAAACATGGCGGAAGGAGAGAGCTGCCTGCTGGAAGCTCTGCTACTGGGACAGCCTAGTCACAAAAGGACAAAGACGACTCTGATCCCACTTATGTGAAATATCTATAGTCCGCAGCCCATAGAGAGAAGACATAGATTTGAGGTGAGCAGTGACTGGGGGAGCAGAAAGTAAGGTTACTGCCTTAGATTATTAGAACGTTTTTGTTCAGGGCGATGGGAAAGGTTTAGAAGTAGATATTTGTGTTATACACAGTTGTGAATATAATTACTGTTACTGAATTTTACACTTTAAAAGTGGGTTAAAAAGAGGCTAGAGAGGTGGTTTAGCAATTAAAAGCATTTGTTGCTCTTATAGAGAACCTGGTTTTAGTTCCCAGTGCCTACATGGTAGCCCAGCGCCATCTGCAACTCCAGTTACAGAGAATCCAACCGTTTCTTCTGACCCTTGTACATGGTATACATACCTAAACCATGCAAAACACTCATACATATAAAATAAGTATTTTAAAATGTTTTAAGTGACTAAAGGAGAGCAGTGACAGTCACTTGTTGTCTTAGTTCAGGGGTTAGGACCTCTCTGGGAAACACAATAAGATGACCCAAAAACAAACAAGAAAGGTAAAATGGCAAATTTTATCTTTTATGTATTTTAAACAGTGGGTTTAAAATAAGTTCACACACATAAAGATGTTATGGGATTTATATGAAAAGAGAAAAACTATCAAACAGTTGTAACAGTTTGGAAAAGAAAAGAATGGGAGGTGTCTCTGTGACCACCGTCGGTCGGGGCTTCTGTCTCAGTGCGATGACCAAGACATCCTGGCAGAGGCTGGATAGTAAAAAGGCTAGGAGTGTAGCTTAGAACCCAGAAATGAAACCATATAAAGATGTCAGCTGATCTTTGACAAGTGTGCAAAGGCAATTCAGTGAAGGAAGTGTGGCTTTTCTAACAAATAGTTCTGACTGATGGCCAACCATAGATGAATAAACAAACGTCTATCTAAACTTCACAGGGCTACAAAATTCACCTTGATATGGATCATCGATCTAAATGTAGATATAAAATTAGAGGCTGTAGAAGTGGCTCCGCTGCAGAGCATGGTTGCTCTTCAGAGGACCTGAGTTCCATCCCCAGCACCCACAGAGCAGCTTGCAACCATCTCTAACTCCAGTTCTGAGGGATCTAATGCCCTCCTGTGGGCTCCAGGAGCACCAGACACACATATGGTGCACAGATACACATGCACCCATACACATAAAAAATTTTATTGAAAATAAATAAAATATAAAAGTATTAGAAAAAAGTAGAAAATCTATTTTCAAGGGCTAAACAAAGAGTATTTAGACTTGATAATAAAAGTATAATTCATGAAAAGAAAAATTAATAAATTAGACCATATCAGAACTATTTTTTTCTTTCTTGAGATTATTTTTGTGTCTGAATGTTTGCCTATATGAGTGATCTCTTGGATTCAAGGCCATCCTGTTCCAGGCAAGTAAGACTGCGTAGTGAGACTTTGTCTTTAAAAAAGGATGAAAAGGCTAGCTATATGCTGCAATAAGATTATTTACAAGCCATATATCTAATATTTACTAGACTGTAAGAGCTCTCAAATAAAAACATTAATAAGCAGTCCAATTGGAAAATAGTCAAATGACAGAGAGACACTTCACCAAAGAGAATTTGCGTGTGCCAGGTAATCCCGTGAACTGATGCTGTGAGTCAGTGCTCCCTGGAGAGGAGGAGAGAGCTCAGTGCTCCAGGGCTGCTGCTGGCTGTGTAAGAGGAGTCAGCTCCTCTGGAAAGAGTGTGACACTTCCTCACAAAGATAAATCTGTACTGTTTATGCCACATAATGCATTCCCTACCATTTATCAGCGAGAAATAAAACCAAGGGTCGCATAAATGCCCTGTGTGATGTGTTTGAGTCTTGGGTCCAGCCTGAGCTATAGAGGATCCAGTCTCAAAACACTGGAAAAAATAAATCAGACATAGGGAGGGGAAATGAAAAAGGGAAAGGGAGAAGCTGTGGGTCACACAGCTTGTAAAGTTTGTGGCAAAATTTTAAACGTTTGCATACTTCATGGTTCCATTTATATAAAACATCTGAAAACGAGATAGCATTATATATGACATCATACATACATTCCTAAAATGAATATATACAAAAACTTCAAGTTCCTCTTTCAGTTTCTGAGTCTGACTTCTAAGCCCTCCCTGTTTAGAAGTGTTAATGCTCACCCATGCAGAAGGAGGCAAATAAATAGGATATGCCTGTCAGGGATGGGAGCTGTATGGGGTAACGGGAATTCAGATCGCAGGGCTTTAGATTGTCCCTAAGACCCCAGGGAAGGTGGGCCCAGGCTCCCATCAGCACAGCTCTCTGCCCTTTTCAGTTGGGTATCATATACATTTGTTAGAGTTTCTAAAGCTTTGATTTACTTCGAATTATGGGTGTGTGTGTGGGCATATGCACATGTTGTGGTGCTTGGGAGGGCCAAAAACACCAAACCTTCTGGAGCTGGAGTTAACAGGCAGTTGTGAGCCACAGAATGTGTCCAGAGGAATGCCAGTCCTCTGCAAGAGTGGTGCATGTCCCTAGTGGCTGGACCATCTCTCCACCCCATTGGACAACGATGTGGTGCTTGATTTAGTTTGTATTGAGCTCACTTACTGATTGCAGTTTAGATTGCTTTCATGCAGATGAGTGCCAAGCTTTGTTGCTCAGAGCTGGGAAACAGTAGTTCCCAGATTGTTAGCGAGAACTTTTACTTCTGCTGCTGCCTTTCTTCCCAAGTTGGAGAGAGGCCTCCTTGCAAGTGGCTTTGCTTAGAGCCATGGTATTTCTAGTGCCGAGTTCTAGTCTTCCCTCCCTGTTGCTCCACCCCCACTGAAAGCCACTGGCATGGTTTAGAGCTGGACTTCTAGGGGGAGCTCTTGCCCATACTTACTTACTTTAAAAAGGTGTTAGTTTTCCGGTGACTTTTTGGTGTTCCTTATCTAGGCTGGATTAGTGACTTAGTAAGATCCACTCATGAGAGCTGCATTCAGGGGTCCTTGGGAAGTAGATGCCATCCGAGTCAGCCCTAAGTTAGCCTCCTTGGAAAGTACAGGTCAGTTCTCTCGAGTGTGTGCCTTTCTCTCTGTTACAAATAACTACTGGTTTGACAGTGTACTCGAGGTGTGTACCAGGAACCAAGGCACGCTGTTTCTGTGACTGGGAGGCTCATCCACACACCCGTTCTCTGCCCTTCTGACACTGGTTATGTTCTGTTGGAGGCTGAGCTGGCATTTTTTGTTGAATGCATGTTCTCAACAAGGAGAGCTTTTCACTGTTTTCCTGTGAGCTTTTCTATGGCTACTAAATATACACACACCTACACTTAGCAGCTGTACTAGTACTAAAGATATGGACGTTTTGGATGTAGTGAGTAGGAAAATATCTAAATGATGATTTCTATGCAAGCAATGCCTTTCTACCTTGGAGCATCTTTTTTTTTTTTTTTTTTTTTTTTTTTTTTTGATACTTTATTTACATTTCAAATGTTTCCCCCTTCCCAGATCTCCCCTTTGGAAGCCCCCTCCGTTCCCTTCCTCCTCCCCCTACCTCTATGAAGGTATTCCCCCACCCACCCACTCTCTTCTTCCCTCCTTGGCATTCCCCTTTACTGGGGCTTCTAACACCCTCAGGCCCAAGGGCCTCTCCTCCCACTGATGGCCAGCAAGGCCCTCCTCTGCCACATGTGGCCAGCACCATGGGTCCCTCCATGTGTATTCTTTGGTTGGTGGTCCAGTCTCCGGGAGCACCGGGGGGTCAGGCCAGTTGACACTGTTGCTCCCTCCATGGGGCTGCAGACTCCCTCAGCTCCTTCAGTCCCTTCTCCAACTCCTCCATCTGGGACCCCACACTCAGTCCAACAGTTGCTGTGAATTGAATCTTGGGTATTCCAAACTTTTGGGCTAATATCCACTTATTAGTGAATACATACTGTGTTCGTTCTTT
>JAPYYD010003369.1:0-14234 GCA_028551405.1 Uromys caudimaculatus
AGAGGCCCTTGGGCCTGAGGGTGCTAGAGGCCCCAGTAAAGGGGAATGTCAAGGTGGGAATATGGGGATGGGTGGGCAGGTAGGTGGGAGGAGGAATTCCCTCACAGAGGCGGGGAGGGGGAGGGTATAGGGGGTTTCCAAAGAGGAGACCCAGAAAAGGGGAAACATTGGAAATGTAAATAAAGTATCAAAAATAAATTAATTAATTAATTAAAAAAAAAAGTTACCTTGAGGAAATTTTGGAAGAAGATCCAGGTGGCAGTGGACTCCATTGTCAGTTTGCTAAAATGCCTTCATGGTCTGAGAACACCTTCTACTTTCTCTGAGTGTCAGCTGCCAATAGTTGCATATGTGGTTTCCTCTGAGTCGCCCTGAGACCGGAAAGCCATTTGCCTTAGGGATAGTGGCAATGGAGATATTGCTGAGCCACAGAGCTCCTTTTGCGGTGAGAAGAAGGCTACCTTTTAATGCTTGTTCATCCTTATAAGCTGCCTACCCTCCCATTTTTTTCTGTATATATTCAGTGGTCTAATCACAGATGGGTGAAGTCCTGGCCCGATGCAAAGCTGGGAAGGGATAAAGACTAAAGATTGAGTTGTAGCAACTAACAAAATAGTATTGCATAGCAAAAGTATAATGACTGAATAGATAGTGACAAATAATGTTCATACTTGAAACAATATGCTTTGTTTAGTCTAATTTCAAGTGAAATTTATTATTTAAAAGTTGTTAATTATCTTCATAATATTTCAGATCTCAATCAGCTACTTTTATAAGTAATGTTTTTTTGAGCTACAATTTCTTTCCAATGTAATACATACATATTTTGGGGGTCTGTTAGTTCTTTTGAGGTTGTTATTGGCTGTTGTTTTATCATTGCTCATTATACATTTTATTTACAGTACGATTTAACTAGTTGCTAAAACTCAGCCTTGAGTCTCATTCCCTTACATGGACACACATACAAGCAAAGTAAATATCAATTATAGAGTAATAACTTTATAAATACTGAAGATTATCCAAATATAAAGTGCACTTCTAACATCAGAGTTTGGAAGAAAATATTGGGTTGAGCATCTAAGAGCTATTGCTTTATTAAATAGTCTCTACTAAGATCTCCTTTTATCAATACAGAATCATTTGCATTTGCTGTAGAAACATCCTAGAGGGAAAGAAAAATTTTATTATTCCTGATGGATTAATTAATTGATTATTATTTACTAATTAATTAATAAATATTCTTTTCAATATGTAGAAAGAATAAGGAAGAATGCAGAATTATAGAACATAACTGCTCCCCCACTTTTTGCTACTTTTTTAAAAATACAAGTTTCTGTTGTTTTCAGAAGAGGCTAGAATAGTTAAGCCAACATAAGCAATAGAATGGAATTTTTTAAAAAAGTAACATACATCAAGAGCAAAGATTCCAGGAGCTGAAAACATGTCTAAGCTGGGAAAAGTGTTTTCCAGAGGACTCATGTCCCATGTAAGAGTCCTAGCACCCACATTGTTACTCATAACCAACTGTATTCCCAGATCAGGGAATCCGACACTTTCTTCTCACCAACAAGAGCACTGCACACACACTTGGTGCACAGACATACATACAGTCAAACATTCATACACATAAAACAAAACTTAAACTTAAGGCCAAAAGTAAGATTTCCAGAGGAAGCAGACAGCTGCTTAGCTTGTAGCTTGTAGAATACTTTCTCAAGGTGACCCAGCTACTAGCTTTAACTTGATGCTGTGCCTATCTGAATTTCATGTGTAGGACATAATGAAATTGGCCCAACATGGGTTAGATGTCAACTATAATTCAATCATTTGTGGCCAAGTGCCAAAACTTTGTCATAGAATTGCCTAGTTTCTCCTTCTCAAAGAGGGACTTGGAGGTGACCAGACATTCTAAACTTAAGATATTTAACTCTCTACAGCATCACCTTTATACACGGAAAGCTGAGAAAATAGTCAAGTGAATACTCTTAATCCTTGAGAAATTTTTGCTTCTGTAATTCATGTCGTTTCTTATAAATAGGTAATCTTGTTAAACTTTGTTATTCATAAGGAAACTGCTTCAAGCACTCTCTGGGGAGAGAAACAAGGCTTAGTACAATGTTTTGTATTGTAAATCTGTTATTGTTTGTGTTGTCTAGTTACTACAGCTTGGCCTTTTTCAAGTATCAAATATAATTTTCAAGAAGTTTCCAACTTAAGCAGGCAGTGGGAATGGTATCGCTGTGACTGGTGGAGTTGCAGATACACAGACATTCTCATTTCACTGGAGTTCTCAGTTGTCCCTCATATTGTCCCCAGAAATTTTCCTGAAGATACGTGGACACAGAATCCAACCCTATGAAGCCATTACTTGGGTAGATGAAGGGCATAGGGTTTTGCATTAAAGGACAGAGGTTGATAAAATTCTGTTTCTGTCACATTCCAGAAGTAGAACGAGTTGAAACACTTATATTCTTCAAACTACTTTCATTTGTTTATTTGAAAATTATAGATAACTTTATGCCTTATGCATGCTATAAATTACCTGTCACAGTTTGTGTACTGATGATAAATATTATAATTGGGATCTACTCTCCACCTTCTCGGGTAAATACCCAGGCTATGATGTTCTTAGCCTCCCTGGTCCACTCTCTCCACACATGCTCCATGGTTTCATGCTTGTTCACTTCTGGTCTAGAAGAAATAATGATATTTAATGAGGCACTTGTATCCCTCTATTTCATCATCATACTGTTCAAACAGTGGACCCCAAGAAAGGGGAATTTCCCCAGGACTCTCAGACTGGAAAAAGGGTAAATTCATCTCACAGAAAGAGATTTAACAGTCCTAATGTCTCAGAACCCCTTACAGGAAAAGACTAAAAGCCAGACAATCATGGATCAATGATGAACGGATCCACACATTGACCAGGACTAGTTAGAACTGCATATGCTTGGTCCTCTAATAACATTTTAATATAACTCCAGTGCTGGAAAATGGTCTTAGAAGAGACCCTGGATCTCTGCCATTCTTTTCAATGTGGTCACACTGGGAAAAAAATCTCTATTTTGTCCTTTCTACTTAAATTAAATTTGGCCCTTTTAATTGGCTTAATGAGAATAGATGGCTAGCCTGCTTGGAGCATAGACTGTGACCCCGTGTTATATAACATATCATTCTTTTAAATATGTATGCTTGCTTCTAAGGGTATACCAGTCAGCAACAACACACAGCCTAGCAAAACAGTGGTGAATCTGTTATTTTTGACATATAGCTTATTTGGGATATGATGGTGGCTACACCCTCTCCCCCCTTTGTGGTTTTTAAAGAGTAGGAAGAGGATCCATCACAGAAAGGAGGAATGCTGAGTCATGGATTTGATTGTATCCTGGGGGCCATTGTAATCTAAATTTGAAACACAAATTCAGTCTCCCTCTGATTTTGGTCAAAATTTATACTTGGTGTAGTGCCCCAAGGGAAATGCAGCTGAGGAGACAAAAGTTCAGTCTTGACAACATTCAACTGTATTTGATTATGAACCATGAAATGTGTGACAGAAAGAACCTGCCTAAGTTGAGGCATATATTTTCAGTCTATTTTGAATGCTGATACACTGACAATGTACTTTAAGCTTAACATTCACATTTTTAAAAATTCTCATTGATTTGTGAAATGCTGTGCCTCTCAAGACTGAAGCTTTTCAGTAGTAAGGCTGTCTGTTTATATTTGAAGCCACAAGGGCCCAGGTACTTGGGACTAGAATATACTATTTTTAAAGTGAGATTGTGCCTGTTAAAACAGAGGTCAGAATGTCAATTTTTGCACTTAGAATCAGCATGAGAATGTGGAACTGTTTCTTGTCGATCTTGCCTCTGTCAGAAATAAATTAAAATAAACCAGAGCCCTAAAATAGAAACAATTCTCCTTCCAAGTGTTTCCTTTAAAGAATGGTGTCCTGTTTGTTTCAGAATATCACGGCCAATTCTGCATATGAATAAATGTGGGATATAAAAAGAAGCACTGGAAGTAAAATACACCAAATCACTTACAATTCCAGACTTCAATAATAAATATAAATGACACTTTTCTGTTCAAAGTGTGTAGGGAAAAAGGAAACTTGAAATCTGTTCCCTAAAGTTCTGAAATTTCATATACATTTGTGACAGCACATGACAAGTGACATTTTTTTCACGTAATAGAATACAGTAGGATTACTATTTTTCTTATAAAGAAAAGTGGACAACATTTGGCTATGAGTTACAGAAGTCAGACAAACTTTTTCACTGCAATCAGAACTGGAAAGGTATATTTCAAAACTTTCTGGACTCAATATCATTCACCTTTGATTAGGTTCTGGTGAGTTTGGAGAGGCTATAGCTGATGTCCAAAGTAACTATTATTGATGTGGAAAGTATTAAACAATATGAAACTTGTTACTTCACAATGAAAAGGCTGTACAGGGAAGCCGTATAATAAATCACACAGTAGAGTTTTGCTCATACTCCTCAGTATATATGTCTTCCTTTACGTTACTACTAAAGCACATGCATCAGCAATTGCTGATGCATAGCCGACGCCTTTGTGCTGCAATTCTCTACCCTTAAAGGGAGTTACCAACTTTGTTGAGTCTATGTCTAGGGTAAAATCAGTTTTAATATTGCTAAAAATGAAAGAATATTTTCAGAGATTTTTATCTCATCTTGACTATCAGTTCAACCTCAATAATCCAATCACAAGAGTGAAATTGATAGCAGAAAGCCTGAAAAGGAGATTCAGAGATACATGGAACTCCTATGTCTGCTGCCAGGATCCTGAAGTAAGACTAAAATTTAAATTAAAGGCCAACGATTTGCACATCTAAGCAGTACTGGAGAAGGTGTGATCCTGCCTGCCACAGCCTTTCCTTGATTAGGCTTCAGTCATGTCCTGTAAAATGGGTGAAAAGTTGGTTAAACTGAAAAATCATTGTAAGTGACAAGTTTTTCCTCTGGCTGGTACCCTGTCTATTTCCCAGCACAACATACGTGGTGAAATTCTCTCTCTCTCTCTCTCTCTCTCTCTCTCTCGTTTTTTTTTTTTTTTTTTTTCCTGTGGAGTTCACTATTTGGAACAATCAGATTGAGAGTCACAAGCATGTTTTAAAATGTGTTCATTTTCCATTTGGGTACATTATGCCATCTTTTTCAGGAATTATGAAACCTAAATACCAATATTGGAAATGTGATAGAAATTTTTGTATTGTATTTTTTTGTATTAATTTTCTCTACCTGTTGAGTCTGCAAAAGTGACACATTTAAATGTATTTGTGTCAAAGTTTCATCAGACGTACATCAAGCATTTTCCTTTTCTTGCCCATATATAAGTTCTTATTATTTTATAGGCAGTTTCCTGTAACTTGTTCCCACTAATTGACGGTGAGCATGGTGATATTGCGATGTCACAGTGGTGTTGTGATGTCCTGCACTGTGCAGTTATTATCTGCTTTATCTATTTCCATTTTCTGTCGGTGCTGCTATCAAGGCAAATTTGAAATCATGTAGTTTAGTGGCCAAAATTCTGTTATGCTGAGTTTCTGAGTGACTATATTTAATTTTGTATTTTCTCCTTAACTATAGAGACCATGTTGTACTTTGATACAGATGAGCAATAAATATTTAGCTTGTTGATGATCTTGGGGTTCAAAGATTATCATAATCTCATCAATACTCACCCTGACTAGTATATAATGGAAACAACTGAAATAATGTGTATATATATATATACTCATAAGTGTAGAATTGCTGCAAACATTATAAATAATAGTAATAGCTGTGTAGCTGTGCTTGGAGAAGGCAGATCTAGTGAGTACTGGCAACAGTACTCATATGTGATAGAGCACACTGAAGTCTGGTGCTGAACCAGCACTATCAGAGTAGGAAGTTTCCTTAGTTTAGACTATTTTCATCATGGTTGTGCACATGGTGACATTCAGGCAGGCACTGGAGCTGTAGGTGAAAGGTATATCCTGATCAGTAGGCAGAGAGACCTTGTGCCTGTCATTGGTTTTTGAAACTTCAAAACTCACTCCTGACACACTTCCCTCCACAAAGCCACATCTACTACAACAATGTCACATTTCCTAATACTTCTAATACTTACAAATAGTGCCACCCCCTGGTGATTAAAATTCAAATATCTGACTCTATGGGAACCATTCTTATTCAAATTGGCATCCTTACAAATAGTTCCCTAAATAATTTTATCATTACAACTTTTCTTGTTTTGAGTAAGATTGCAATTAAATTTAGCTTTTGTAGCTATGTAAAGGAAATGTAAATTATCCAAGGAAGAAAGATTGTTATAATGAAGCCGTTATTTATTATTATATTGTTTTCCTGGTGTAAAAGTAGAGAATATCAGTTTATTTCATGTTGAAATGAAGATTATAGCTTTTGTTAAAAAAGGAAAGTGATTTTTGTTATTAGCCAATTATAAAAAATTTAATGCATAATTTATATAAGGTATGCTTATATAATATTCTTTATTATCCATTCCTGACAATGGACTATATGAGTAAAAAAAATGAGAATACTAAAATATAATGTTTCAATTATGAAGGGAAATGGAAATATGATTTATCAAAGACTAGACTAATTTATATTGACAATTTCTAAAAAAAATAATTCTTTCATTGTCAAGAGTTTCTTAAAATATCAAACCCATGTTTTGTTTAACATTAGAAGCATCAACAACGGTTGTCCATTATTTGCTTTCCAGTTTTGTGTGCAAGTATATGTGTGTATGTGTGTGTGTGTGTGTGTGTGTGTGTGTGTGTGTGTGTGTGTATCCTTACAATGACCCTATAATGTGAAATTACTATTAGCTCCTTCCATTACGGCATAAGAAAATCAAAAGTTATACAGTCAAGTAGGGTCAGAGCTGGATTTTAAATCCAGACAGACTTTTGCCATATTGCCATGATTACTGTGCCTCCATGACTCAGGACCTGAGTCAGTCATGCCCTTGTTGCTGACTTTTGTAGAGATAGAGCAAAGGACATGAGAACATCAACAGCATGAATTTTCTTCGAGGAATTGTTACCACCCCTTAATGACACTGTTTGAGAGGGACCTGTTGACAAGTCCAGAGCTTTCTCCAGGATACTTTATACTTATTCACATGATTAGACGAAGCCTTTAATTTTTATGTCAAGATTGAACAGATAATTTAGTTTTTAGAATTCTAAATCTAGATACTAGACATTAAATAGTTTAATTGAAATATAAATTTATTAAGCCTACCATTTAGGCTGTCATAAAATCTTAGCTATAAAGGATTCCACCTCTACTCCCAGGTTATTGAGTAATTGACCCATTTGAATGAAATTATCTAGCATAATCCTTTTCAAGTCTATAGTCAAAATTATTACATGAAATTACCAAAGTGATAATGTTAGGCTATTGTTCCATTATTCATTTTCTTGTCAAGCAATTAATTACACATTTTAACCAATTTATTAAACAATCTATAATCAGGAGACCACACAAAAGAAATAATTTTAGTATTTTTCTAATCATTCCTTTTGACCATACTGATGTATTTCACTTGGTTTTTTTCTTAATTCCTAAATACACCTTAGGAAAATCACTTTTAATTTATTTTGATTTGCATAAATTCCAGTCCAGTTCAAAGTATCAATAAATTCTAGTTCTATACCCATTAAACCTATATGACTTCTTCTGGAAGTTGTGCTCATATGACTGTCATACCAAGGACATCTTCAGTCAGTCAATTCTCCCTTTCTTCTTATATTCTTTATTAATTTGTTATCAATGTGCATATGTGGATGATGTGTGTACATGTGCTCAAAATTCCCCTTTCACCTTTCAAAAGTTTCCAGGATCAAACTCAGGTTGTCAAACTTTAGCTTAAAGTTCATGGGAGGAGAGGCCCTTGGTCCTGTGAAGGCTCGATGCCCCAGTATAGGGGAATGTCAGGGCAGTGAGGTGGGAGTGGGTGGGCAGGTGGGGGAGAACCCTTATAGAAGCAGGGGGGATGGGATAGGGTGTTTGCAGAAGGGAAACCAGGAAAGGGGATAACATTTGAAACGTAAATAAATAAAATGTCCAATAAAAAAAGTGCTTCTATATGCTGAGCTATCTTGTCAGCCCTTGTTTCTTGTCTAATAGGTCAGATTGGAGGGGAGACACAACAAGAGAGGACTTCTGAGTACCTCTGGCAGTGCATTTTGTTTGCTAACTTTCTAAATTTTGAATGCCTTGGTAACTGTTACAAACGTACCATAGAGGGTCTCTGGAGGCAGATTTCACCATCTTGGAAGCTGTAACAACAGGTCATCCTCACCACTGCTCCATCTACTGCCGCAGAAACAAACGCTTTACAAATAAGAACTCCAGGGCATACCAAAGATACTGAAGCTGAACGCATGAAGGCCTCTTTGACATACTGATGTTCTCCAAATCTCTCCACTTTTTGCTGAAATAATCACTGAAGACACAGTGCAATTCTCTCTGCATAAAAAAAAAAAAAAAAAAAAAAAAAAAGTGACATAACACACTGTTTCTCTTCTTGGTTTGTCTGTGTCCTCTCAAATTAATGTTAGCAATCCTTCTGAAAATTTCTTATTTGCCTTGAACTGTACCCACTTACCTGACTTAAGTTTTAGACACAAACATATTTAGGAAAACACCCTCTACACACACACACACACACACACACACACACACACACACACACACACTTAAAAAAGAAGCCACTGATTTAAAGAGACAAAGTTAGTTAAGTGGGAGGGCACAGAGGAAGGAAAGCAGACTGGAAAATGATATTTATATTACAATCTCAACAAATATTTAATAATGTATTAGCCATCTTTTCCATTTGTTTTACTTTGGTGTAGTTGTGTAAATTATGTCATTAGGTGAGGGAGGAACAAGATGAAAGAGGAGATTGTACTGTTGGCGTTAATTCAGCCATATCCTAGTAGGTTTTTGAGGACATCTCTGCTTTGCATGGTTAGATCTATTTTAACCAAGTGTTTGATATGTGACCTTAATTGAAACTAATATGAGGCTATCTCAAAGAGTTTTATTAGCTTTGGGACACATTTATCAGGTTTATTCTATTCTTGGCAAAGTTCAATCTGACATTTTATTATATTAATATGTTATCACTAAGCTATAATTTAAAAAATTATTGTAGAAATATTGATCAAAAGATATAAAATTTCAATTATATAGAACAACTTCATGGCAGCTGTTTTGTGCTATGGCAGCTATGGCTAATAGCAAGATATTATGTAATTAAATATTGCTAGGAGAGTAGATTTTCAGTGACCTTATCACATAAAAATGATAAGTATGTGAGAGAATGTACATGGTAATTAACTCCAGTTTACCATTTCATAATGGATACATGTGTCAAAACATCATGCCATAAGCTATAAGTGTACTCAATTTTATTTGTCAATTTGAAAGATAACTATTATTGGATCATGCAATTAAAATTTATTTTCTACATCATTGAATATTTTACAGACTGAAATGCAATTTTTCTGATGCTGGATTATATAAATGTGCTATAAAACAATTTATATGTTTCATATATGTTAAGATTTTATATAGTTCAATTCTTATGATGTTATCCAGACAGTAACACAAAAGGTTTTATGCTCAAGTCTTTCTTGAATATTCAACTATTTTTGCAAACTTTTTTTTGCATTGGGTTTACTGGTATTCAATACAGTTGTCTTTGAAAATGCCATTAATATATACTATTGAATAATGCTCCAGAAAATATATATTATTGATATTTATTTTTAGCATGTGTGAAAGTACACATATTAGCACCCAGGAATATACAACTTTATACTTCTCATATGTATTTGATAAATACAAAGGCAAAATATGGACTGTTTTTATTTTAACTTCAGTTTCTTTGATTACTAATACCATATTTTGCAACAAACAGATCAATTGCTTTTCCTCTGGACATCTTTCTACTTAGACAGAAAAGTAATTATTTATTTATTTATTTATTTATTTATTTACTTATTTATTTATTCGCTCCATGTTGTTTGACAGCTACACGTGTTTACATGATGTTCTGAGAACAAAATTTTCATTTTCCTGTCACCCGAATATGTAATCACTGATAATGTCACTGTGAAGTACTTGCATTTATATTTTCCTTTCTCTTGTTTTTTGAGATAATCTCATGGACCTAAAGGTGGCATCAAGATTCCTGTGTAGCCAAGGCTAATCTTGAACTACTCTGATCTTCCTGCCTCCATCTTTCAACTGCTGAGATTACAGGTGTGCACTACCACATCTGATGTCATTTTGGAATTCTGTAAGTATGCACTCATAATCATTTAGATTAAATTTGACGTGCCAAATGACTAGGAAATCTCTTGATCAATGTGATTCTCAACCTCCCTAAGGCTGTGACCTTTGATACAGTTCCTTGTGTTTAGATTCCCCCCCAACTATGAAAGTGTTTTTGTTGATACTTTATAACTGTAATTTTGCAGCGGTGATGAATCCTAATGGAAATATATGCTTTCTGATGTTCTTAGATGACCCCTGTGAAGCTGTACTTGATGCCCAAAGGAGTTGTGATCCCTAGTTTGCAGATCACTGCTATAAATTAAGAGCTATAGGCAATTAATGACTTCTAAGAAGTAGAATCAATCTTCTCGGATAGGTCATGATGGATGATAGGTCATCTTCTAAGCACATACACATATAAGTAATTCGAAGTGAATTATGAAGGTTTGTATGTAATACATATTGATGTATCTTAGGAACTATAAGCCATTTTAAGGAAGAATGAAGCAAGATTTTTAAGTACTTATCCTCAGTGTAAGGAAGGTGGGATTCAGGTTATTGAATCCTATATTTGTGAGGAAGCTTGTCTGTAGATGCCCTTAGAGTTACATCAGGAGTTTATGCCTACCTTTACCTTTGATTTTGCCTACCTGCTTATATTAACTTAGAGTCAATGAAAAAGAAAAAAAAGGCATCTTAAATAAATTAAAGGTGAAAATATTACTATTAATAAAATTGGAATGCTTCATTATAAAGATACAAAATGATGAATTTGTAAATAAAGTGTGATATTTATTGTGTAAGTAATAATTCCGGGTTTCTGAATCAGGTAATTTAAAATCTTTTTATGAGAACTTATTTTAATACAATTAAATTTATGGTACAAAAAGGGAAGGGAAAGAGTTATATACCCAAAGAATGCTCCATCCTACCACAGAGACTTTTAGTCAACCACGTTCATTACTGCTGTATTCATAATAGACAGAAACAGAAGAATAGAAAAACAAAATGTGGTACATTTTCACAATAGAATACTATCTAGTTATTAAGAAACGACACTATGAAGTTTGCTGGCAAATTGATGGAACTAAAAATAATCCTTCTGAATCAGGTATCTCAGAGTCAGGATCAAGACTATGGTATGTATTCACTTATATGTGGATAGTACCTCTGCAGGCAATAACAACCAAGTTACAATCAATAGGAGTACAGAACGTAGGTATGGAGTAAGGAACTGAGGGGAACAGATAGGTCTCATTAGGAAATGGGAAATAGAATAAATAGTTATAATAGAAAGGGGATGCTGGAATGGGAGACCAAGTGGAGATGGGAAGAGAGGAGAGAGCTGTGAGATGGAAAACAATGAAAGACAGTTAAAATTAAGGGGTATTTGAAGGATAGTATGAAAACCTAATAAAGTAGAAACTTCTTAAATTATATACAGACATTAGGGAAAGCTAAATTGAAGTAATGGGAGAGACAGAGTCCCAACAATAAACCTTCCAGTACTGGGATTGGGTTATACCAGTGTTGTTGGCCAAAGGGACCCATGTGAATTCCCAGACAACCCAGGATGTTGTCAAGACTATTGGTTGTTCTCCACAAACTAACACTAAGAGCCTGTTGTTGAAGACAACACCTAAACATGTCATTAAAGATGAAGATGTTGAGTTCATACCTACATAGAACCTTCACCCCTGTGTTCTAGCACCACTGGCACAAGAAGATACTATGCTCTCAAAAAAGAAGTATAAACTCCAAGTCAAGCACAACCCCTTTATCTACAATGGTGTACTATATTTAAGATAAGCTAGGGTAGTGATTACACATAGCTTGTGTGAGTGATTAACCAACAACCAATTTATCCTAAGGCCCACGCTGCAACATGAAACTTGACACTGCTTGGGTCACCAAAATCCTGATACTAGATTTCCCTGACACCTAGGGTAAAACCAAATAATACTGCTCTAAAAAAGAAATAAAATGTAAGGATAAAACAACTCCTAGTTATTTTCTGCTACTCATATAGATCACTGCCTTGCTCAGCCATCATTAGAAAAAGTTCTTCCTGCAGTTGATGAGAACAAAGATGGAGACTCATAGGCAGACATTACACAGAGAGTGAGACGCCTTGGAACTCTCAGCACTAAATGGAATGTCTCCATCAAATCTTTCCCAGTAGAACTTAGGGAACCATGCAGAAGAGCAAGCGGAAAGAGTATAAAATGCAGAGGGATTGGAGGACAAAATGAAAATAAGGCCCTCTGAATTAACATGGGCAAAGTTCTTATGAACTCACTGAGAATGAAGGAACATGCACAGTGCACTCATTGGTCCTGCACCAGATTCTCTGTATTGTATTATGACTTATAGTTTAGTGGTTTTATGGGACTCCTGAGTGTGCAAAAAAGTGGGTCTCTGATTCCATGCCTTCTCCTTCTGTTGGATTGTCTTGTTCAACTCTGACATGATAGTTTTTGTTTTAGCATTATGTTTTATTATACTTTTTAAATAAAGAATGGATGAGTGAGTGAGCGAGTGAGTGACTGGGTGAATGCAAACCTAGTTATGAGGGTATAGGTTAACCCCTACCTGCTGGCAGAGAGAAAACAGCATATAATTAGACTCGATACATTTTTGTGTTTGCTTTTGTTTAATTACATTTTTTTGTGTTTTGTTTTGTGGTTTCATGTGGTTTTATTTTATTTTAATTTTTTGGACAGTTTTGTTGTTGTATTGAGTCTTTGATTTTTGGAGAAAGAACTTAAAGTTGAGTGGGTAAGGAAGGGAAGGCGATAGGAATATGATCAAGGCCGGGGACCTCAGCTTGGGCCACAGGGCACCATAGCTGATTAGCATCGGGAGAGGGATACCCTCCCAAGAGCTTGGAAAAGCCGGGAGTGGGTCCAAGACAAGCTCCACAGCTCACCAGGAACTACCCCAACCTGCGAGACACAGGGACTATGGTAGGCGGGCATAGAAACCCCCTGGATCCCAACAGTGGCAGCTGCGGCAGGAGACGTCTGCCTGGGCCACCAGGGTTCCATAGTCAAGGAGCTCCAGGAGAAAGTTACTTACCCAGGAGCATGGAAAAAACACCTCTCAGAGAGAGCTGGTCTTCAAGGAGTATTGATACAGCGGCCTGCAGGTGAGAAAAGCCATAGCCAGAAAGTAAGATCAGCTAAGATCAGAGTTAACAAGGTGGCAAAAGGCAAGGGCAAGAACCTAAGGAACAAAACCAAGGCAACTTGGCATCATCAGAACCCAGCTCTCCCACCACAGCAAGCCCAGGAGTCCCCAATACGCCAGAAAAGCAAGACTTAGATTTAAAATCATTTCTCATGATGATGATAGAAGACTTTAAGAAAGAAATGAATAACACCCTTAAAGAAACACAAGAGAACAGAGGTAAAGAACTAGAAGCCCTTAAAGAGGAAACACAGAAATCCATTAAAGAATTACAGGAAAACACAATCAAACAGACAAAGGAAATAAACAGACAGGAGCTAAAAGGAGAAACAGAAACAATAAAGAAATCACATAAAGAGAAAACCCTGGAGTTAGAAAACCTAGGAAAGAGATAAGGAGTCATAGATGCAAGCATAACCAACAGAATACAAGAGATAGAAGAGAGAATCTCTGGAGCAGAAGATACCATTGACAACATTGACACAACTGTTAAAGAACATACAAAATGCAAAAAGCTACTAACTCAAAACATCCATGAAATCCAGGACACAATGAGAAGACAGAACCTAAGGATAATAGGTATAGAAGAGAGTGAAGATTCCCAACTTAAAGGACCAGTAAATATCTTCAACAAAATCATAGAAGAAAACTTCCCTAACTTAAAGAAAGAGATGAACATAAATATACAAGAAGCTTACAGAACCCCAAATAGATTGGACCAGA
>JAPYYD010003370.1:0-14234 GCA_028551405.1 Uromys caudimaculatus
AACCAGAGTGGGCCTGTGGGTGCACATTAGTATTTTGAACATCACAGAGGAGAAACAGACACCAGTGAGTAGGTAGTTGCCCAATCATTCCAGATAGTTGTGGCAAGAGAACAAATTTGGACCATCTTTTGACTCTTCCTGAAATGGTTCACCTTGTATCCTGGAGGTGTTGGGATCCACAAACCCCTGTAGCTGATAAAGAAAAGCATGTGTGCTGGTGAGGAAGCCATTGGTTGGGGATTGGCTATTGTGAAGTTCATGATGCCTTCTGCTCAGCAACTCGCTCAATGATCTCAGAATGCAATAGTCATTGACTTATTTCTACTTCACCCTTTGGCTGACACCTTTCTGATGTTGAATATAGGAAAGACATTGAAGCTAGCTGGGCCACAGAGGAGATTTGTTGCAATAACAGCAATCTCATGGAATTAAGCTCAGGCAAGCAGGTCGGTCCTACTTAGCTAGAGTGGACATTGAGGGTCTATGGGAAGTTTTCTCTGTCAATCATCTTTGATGTGTTTGCACATCCCCAACTTTTCCATTCACCTACTCTTGTGGGAGAAATGTTTACCAGCTCTGCCTGAGTGGACATCTCTTCTTAACAAGGAGGTAAACAGGCCAAAGCTGAACCCTTTTACTATTCCAGATTTCACAAGGAAATGATTTCCTGGCCTCTGTCAGGTATGAACCAATCAGTGGAGTTCAGGGTGCATGGTGACTTCCAGAGAACCTATAGATGTTTCTCCAAAAGATGTTCCCAGGAACCTGATCCTGCTGGGTGTCTCTTTGGGCAAAACTAAATTCTTTACTACAGAAATATTTATCCTTAGGGATGCTGGAAGGTGAATCTGGAGATGTCTCCTGTGAACATAGAGTATAAGGTTAGCTTCTACATTGTTCATATTTTAGATGCTAATAGATGCTGCCCACGTCATCTTGCTGGATGGCTCTGTAGACGTTCTGAATTGAGAACCTTCCTTTGATTTTATTCCATTCCTCATGTGGTTTACTTGCCACCCAGAGCTAAAAAGCTAAGTTCATTGCAAACAGTAAGGAAGGAGGAAGCTTTAGTGCTGCTGTCTGCATCTAAGCGCCATGTGCTTGGAGCATCAAGGCAATATGGTCCTTTGACAAACACAAAGCCAGAATGGTAATTGGTAACTATAAATGAACATAAATGTGCTTCTAAGATATCAGCTCAGATTGATACAAAATGAAGAGCTGAAGAAGAGACCCTGCTTCTTACCTGGGCAAGACTCTGGAAACCTCTGTGCCAAGATTTGAATGGATCCTGCTGAAGATGGGTAGAAGTGGGTCTTGGAATTTAAAGGCAGTTGCCAGGGAAAGCTGTAAAGACAGCAGAAATACAGAAGGCAGAGTTTAGGAGACACTCTTTCTTGGCAACAAAATTAATCAGAACATCATAAGTTTGACCAGGTTTCAATAACTGCCTTTGCAAATGAATGCACTGTCTTTTGAGATCCCATCTGGGCTAATCAGTGTGGGATCTTTCTGTGGCAGTCTTCAAAGGCAGCTCTGTGGTTGGTCCGGGGGTCCACAGAGTGCACATCTGCGAACAAAGGCTGCTTAAAGTATGTGGGAACTTTTCCTGCTATCTCTGGCTCTTTGGTCTGTTAACTACACTTCCTTTATCCCCCAGGGTCTCCATCTCCCTCTGACAACTAGGAGTTCATTAAGTTTTATGAAACTGGCTAGTATTAATTTGGGTTTACTGTATTGAAATGGTTGCGTTGTTACATTTTTAGGATTTATTTTTTTAAGTGTGTGTGTATTTGTGTGTGTGTGTGTGTGTGTGTGTGTGTGTGTGTACTCATGCATGTGTGTGTGTACATATGAAGTCCAGAAGAGAGTGCTGAATCCCTTGGTAATGTGAGTGTCAGAAGCAGACACAGGGCCTCTGTAGGAGCAGTAAGTGCTCTTAAACTCTGAGCCATATTTTAAGCTTCCTGTTGAACTTTTATTTGATTAAGGATGCTAACATAGTTCTCCCCCTCCCTCAAAATACTAATTAAACCAGGTGTGACAGTGTTAAGATATATTACTGATGTTATAATCTTCTTACTAAAGGCTGGTGAATCTAAAGTGTTTTTGTGAGTTGACTCAAAATTTTGACACTTTTTTCCTACCAACTTGGAATAATTTAGAAATAATTTCAACAAGAAAAAAAAATACTTAGAATGTATTAAAGCAAGGAAAAGCCAGGTCTAATGGTAATTTTGACTGTAATACCAGGATTCAGGAGGCTGACCTAAGAGATTTATCAGCCTAGGTAATATGGTAACATTTTTGTCTCAACAAACAAAAACCCCACATAAAATAGACATATTTGGAGCATTTTTGTATTGGAGAAACAGATGTATTTAACTGGAAATAAAGATATTAAAATTATTACTATTATTAATACTTTAAATAAACACTTCTATGTAGTCGCTGTCAAACACTGTCTTCTAAATAGGATGGCGTCATTGCATTCATGAACTCATAGCAACCATGATTACCCACGTAAGGCCTGCACAGGATCAACAGTCAAAATGTCAGCAAAATAGGGGGAGGGGCCCTCTAGCTCAACCCTACTCCCTCTAGCTCACCCCACTCCCTCTAGCTCCACCCCCACTCCATGTAGCTCCATCCCCAGGCCCACCCCTTATTGAGGAGCTATTGGCAATTGGTGGCTATGGGAGGAGAAAGAATCATTCATCTTTGAGGGTGTGGCCACTAGTAGGATTCTCATGCTCTAGTGGATGGCCCCATATCCACGTATCTATGGAGAGCACAAACAAGATTTAGTAGGTAGAAAACAAAAGAATGAAGTTGGGAGGGGGACATGTTGGGGAAGATTAGAGAAGACTTAGAGAGGAAACTTGGGGGTGCATATGATCAATTTCATATATGTATATGCATATGAAGTTCTTATGAATAAAGAGATAAAGAGACATCTTACTCTCTGTCATCGAAAAACAACCCTGCCCAAGATAACGGCTCTTCCTGAAGATGTAGACATATGCGTGAGGCTAATTGGAATGGATGTTTCAAGGATCTCATATTCTGGCAGGCTCTCATAACACAAGTAAAGCATCTTACTGGATAGACCTTGCAATAATTGACTATTTGTTCTACAGAGGGGGAGGATGCCTGAAAATGGTGTGCATCAAGACACTTTACTGGCCAGCAACTTCTGACATCAGTTGTACATGTTGATATTCTCTCTCTCTCTCTCTCTCTCTCTCCCTCTCCATGTATGAACATGCTTACTTGCATTCATGTGTGGAGGTACATGTGCCCATATGAGGTAGAGGTCAGAGGTTGATCTCAAGGGCTAGTCCTCAGGTGTCTTCAACCTTTCATTTGAGACAGCATCTCATTGGCTTCAAGCTACACTAGTAGGCCATTTAGTCCAGGGGCTCCTTCGGTCGCTATCCCATCTCACAGCATTGGGATTATAGGCACTCATCCTTGTGATTAGCTTTTTAAAAATTTATTTTATATGTATGAGTCTTTTTGCTTGCATGTATGTATGTTGCCCATGTTTGAACCTAATACCCTTAGAGAACAGAAGAGGGTATTGGATCCCTTGGAACTGGAGTTACCAATAATTATGACCCAACTTGTAGGTACTGGGAATTGAAATTGGTCTTCTGGAAGAGCAGTCAGTGCTCTTAACCACTGGGGTATCTCTCCATCCCCATGCTTGATTTTTTTACATAGGTTATTGGATTCTGAACTCAGGTCCTCACATTTGAGAGAAGAGAACTTTACTGAGTTATTTCTCTAATCCTGATAGTTTGATAGTCTTAAATCCTCTCTAAATAGGTGAATTATATATTTAAATGTAAACCTGGTCTTCTGTTTGTCCATGATAGTCTTGGCTATGCTTATGTGTACATTTGTGGGCCCATGTGCATGCCTGAACACACATGTGTGGAATATGAAGACATAATGATCCCAGAGCCACATGACTAGCTAGAATAGCTGCATTGGCAATAGAGAGACCCTCCTTCAGTGGATAAAGTAGGAAGCGATCCAAGAAGATTTCTGAAGCTAACTCCAGACCTCCACACGCATGCTTACATGTGCACAACCACCATCGCAGGTACACCCACATATGTGAACAAGTGCAGACATTCATGTGCATGATACACAGGAGAAAAACTTTAACAAATCAATGTGTATTAACAGTCCTGCAAGCCCTTGACATACTGCCTGAAGTCACTCTTTTGTAGCTGAGTCATGAAGTGTCCTTATGACCACATGGAATTCTCAGCATGATCTGTCCCCCTGTAGATGCTAAGATAAATCTCTGAAGTCTAAATTGTTAACCAATTTCATGAAAATAACATCAGCAAGAGTGAATTTTGGTTCCAGGGTCTTTTGCCTGCTCCATATGAAGGCAGCACACAATATCCAGCCAATCACAGTATCTTTAAGATAGAAATCAAGGTTCGGGTGATTTCTGATGGCAGATGGCTTCTGACTGGAGTAACTTATACCTATTTTTAGCCTACTATCCAATGTGTAGATTTCTGAAGATGGAGGTACTGTAAACCAGAGATCATGTTGATAAAAGAAGGGGAAAAGGAGAGAAAAAATAATTTTGTTAGGCCCAATTTCATAAAAGAACATCCTCAGAGAACTTGCAATTTGGTTTGACCTATTTTCAGGTCTTAGAAAATTAAATTTTTCTTAAAAATAAGAAAGAAAGAAAGAAAGAAAGAAAGAAAGAAAGAAAGAAAGAAAGAAAGAAAGAAAAGAAAAAGAAAAATAGTATACAATCCACGTGTATTTACAGTCTAGAATTTACAATTTCCAGATAAAATATGAGATTCCAAGTGCCGAGCTAAGCTCAGATTTCAGAAAACATAATTTTCAGTTACAAATCTTGCAAGATACATATTAAGATCCATTTTTTTATTTACTCAAAACTCAAATTTAACTGTCATTTCCATGTTGGTTTTCTGAACCTACTTTTAATCCTTATATTGCTGAGGAGCAACTTTTGATTAAATGAAGTGGACCTAGAAGTCACCTGAAATTCAAGTTCTCAGGAAGCAGAGATGTTTCCTAGGAAAAGCTGAAGAGCCAGAGGAGCCTGATTGTTGAGTTCTGGGATCAGCTGAGTGACCCTGACTCAATACATAAGCTGGGAGCAATGCAGAACAATTCTTGATGTTAATATCGGGTCTTGACAGACACACATATATGCAGTACACACCCAAACCAACAGGGTGGCCATGCTCATTCAAACACTCATAAATACATACATCACAAGTACATATGCATGCAGGAGGGAGGGAGGGAAGAAAGGAGGGAGGAAGGAAGGCTCATCATTTGCCAGCTGACCTCTCTGTTAGGAAGCCTTAAGAAAGACAACATACTTCCATTCACAGGATTCCATGATGGATCGGACTACATTGGCTCATCAGCTTGACCTGGGGAGTCCCTATGTCTGCTTCCTGAGTACTTGAATTACAGGTGAAGGAACGTCCACCTGGCATTCACACGAGTGCCAGCGACCTGAACTCCAGTCTTCATATGTGTATAAGATGTGCTCTACATGCTAAGTCATCTTCCAGCCCAGGTTTTCTGATGTGTGAAACTACTATTTTTTAGCCACATCAACCAAAAGTCACATTTTCTTCTCTTTGCCAAGAGCCTGCAAAAGTCCTCATAGGGGATACAGAAAGCAATAGGTTTGCTGGCTGTTAATCTTTCTATTTCTCGCCGATGAACTTTTATTTATGCTTTCATGGCTTAGTAATTACATTAATTGCCCATAAATTATGGCTTCCTAGGTCTCAGAAGCTTGCTATATAATATAAGATGGTATTTAACTCTTTTCCTTCTCAAAAAAAAAGCATGAATAAGATGAGGCTGGCACCAAGAGGGAGCCCTGAAACTCCTCTCTGAAATAATCAAATGTCTGAGCTCATGACTTCAGCTAGACAAGGAAGTAATGAGATGCTAAAATGAAAATGCCTAATGAAATATGTTAGTGTCTCCAAGTCTTTCCTGCCCCAGGGAAGCACATTGTTTTTGAGTCTGGCTTATGAGTGCTTAAGGGCCATGTGCCTCTCCACGGCCGAGTTGTCATATGGAAATTGAAAGTTATTCCACTGTTTGCTCTGAAGTATTGGCTTTGAAACAGCCTCCTTGCAGTGAAGCCTGGTTAAGGCAGAACAGCTGGGAAGTGACCAAGGTATCCTGAAGGGTTGTTTTGCAGAGATGGAGAGGATGGCAGGTGGCATGCTTTCTGAAAGGTGTTCCTGGAGAGGATGCTTTGAGTTACATGAATGTGTCAAAGCATCACTGAAGACTCTGGTAGAGAAGATACAGCAAGGAGTGGCATCTGTCAGATCTGTTTTGCTCAGCATCTCCATAATAATTAGGCTCCAAGAGTTATGCATAACGAATGCTCTCAAACTCTACATGAGCCAAAAAGGGATAGGTTGAACTGTGTATGTGAGAAGGTCTTGTACAGTGAGCCATAGAGTCAAGCCAAGGACTGTCCTGTATTATACAATGCTGCTTCTGCCCTCTCTGCTGCATCCTCAGCAGCCTCTTTTGTGCAGTGACCTTGGCAGGCATAGGGGTTATATTACTCTAGTCTCACAGCCAGCGGGGCTGGGGCCTCTTCCCAGCCATTTCACCAAGAATAGACAGAAGGAACAGACTTGAATATGTGGTCCATTTCTATGTAGGTTCCACTGTAGACATGAAGTGAAATATACCAATTAGCCAGGCAAGTGAGGTATTTGTATATATGAAACTAGATGAGGGTTCTGTCTGAGTAGCAGAGACATAAAGAAATTACAGATAGGGCTGGTGAGATGGATCAGCTTGTTGCACAAACCTGATGAGCACTTTAAGTTGAGAAGAGACTCCATAAGGTAGTCCTCTGGGGGTGGGTTGCCAAGATGGCTTGATGATGAAAAGTACTGCTGCTTTTCCACAGTACCTGGATTCAATTCCCAGGACCCACATGTTATCTCACAACTCTCTGTAACTACAGTGTCAGAGGACCCAATTTGCCCTCCTCCTCTGTCCTGTGGGAACAGCACACAAGGTACTCACATATATGTTCTGTCAAACAAACATGCACATAAAAATACAATCTAAAAAATAATTGGGACAGGGGTGGAGAAATGGCTCAGTGGTTAAGAAGCACTGGCTGCTCTTTCAGAGGTCCTGAGTTCAATTCTCCACAACCACATGGTGGCTCACAATCATCTATCATGAGATCTGGTGGCCTCTTCTGGCATGCAACTGTACATGCAGATAGAGCACTCATATATGTAAAATAAATAAATCTTTAAAAAATGTTACCCTCTGACCTTCATACATGTGCCATGACAGAAGCATACATACATACATACACATACATGTATACATACATGCATACATACATGTATACATACACACATACATGTATACATACGCATATTTATACACACATACATACACACATGTATACATACATACACAAATGTATACATATACACATTTATACACACATACATACACACATGTATGTATACATACATACATACACACATGTATACACACATATACACAAGTATACACATATATACACCCACATACATACATGTATACACATATATATATATATGCATACATACTTACACACAAACACACATGTATACACACATACATACATGTATACATACATACACACATACACACATACAATTTAAAAGAGGACCACAAATGAGGGCAAATTGACAATTTCCCCTTATAATAAGCTTCAGTGATCAACTTGACATATCTGGGAAGGAAGAACCTCAGCTGAGAAATATGTTCTCTCAAACTGACCTACGAAGAGGTCTGTAGATTTTTTTTTTTTTTGATTGATGACTGATGTTCAGGGTGGTGGGTGGTTCCACCTCTGGGTAAATGGTCTTAGAGTGTGTAAGAAAATACCCTGAGCAACCATGAGGAACAATAAGGGAAGCAGCACTCCTGCATGGTCTCTGCTTCAGTTCCTGCCTCCAGGCTCCTGTCTTGACTTCCCTCAGTGATGGACTGTGATGTAGAGATACAAGTGACAGAAATCCTTCCTCCCCAAGTTGCTTTTGGTCATGGTGGTCTCTCATAGAGGTGGAAAACCCAACTGAGGTTTGGGGTTTGTGGTACCATGACATAGCAACTAGCTTTCTTCAATTAAAAAGACAGAAAGAGGAGGAGATATCAAGAAGATAAAAGATGGAGTCACAAGCTTCTTGTCCCAATCTCAGAGGTGCTGTAACTTCTGACACAAGCTAATTATTGAGGTCCACTCCACCTCAGTGGACTATTTCTCCCCAGATCTCCTGGACACCTCATGCTTTTATAGTGTAGATCCCATCCAGGATATGGGCACGTAAGTGAAGCTTGGGTTGTAGGTGACATGTTGAGTCCAAATAGTTTAATGCTGTCCATTATGGAAACACATTCATCCCAGGAAATAATGGCCCTAGAAACATGAGGCGGGAGATGTTTAGGGAGGGGTTAATTTGAGGTTTAGTCCTCTCTTAGGGACCTGAAATAATGTGCTTGGTGTATGGATCTTCTGAGGTGGCCTTTTACCTAGGTGCTTCTATTCTGGCTGGCTTGCATGGTGCTATGGACTGATGTGCTGATGTCCAGGCTCAGACCTCAGTGTTCTGGCATCCTTGGCTTGTGCAATTCTAACTTTACCCTGGGGACACTACTCTGAGTATTCCATCATCCAGATAAGGACAGGAACACAGAGCAGTGACATGTCCCAGCTCTGCTAGGCAGAACAGAAAAGCCTCAAGCACATGCCTTCTTCTTTAATAGATGCTCTAGTTTCCCACTGAACACAGCACCATGTGCACAGCCAAGCTGTTTGTTTCAGAGACACTTTCATTTTTTGATGTTTTCTCCTACTTTTCAATTGTCTACAGAGTGAATTGTTTTAAGTAAGATCTAAGGTGTTTGAAACTATTGCCTTTCTGAGATTAAAACACGCTCATTCCCCCCTCCAATGCAGTGCAAATGACTGAATATGAATCTCTTTAGAAGAATTAAGGGGTATACAAAGAACATTGTAAAGAGAACTCCAAAATCCCTTTCTTTCAGCCCAGGATATTTGCATCAATAGAGACAGAAATGAGAGAGAAAAAAATCTTCTGACTAAGTCATGTTATTCAAAGAACAAACGCAGAGAATTCAGTTATTTCAAGCTTTTATTTTTGAATTGATACCTATCACTTACACAGCTAAAAGGTATTCTTAGCATTAGTAGCTAGAAGAAAAATAAATCACATCTGTCCTGAGAACAGAAGGAAGACTACAAAGCAAGGGACCACTCAGAGCCCAGACTGGCTGCTTATTAGACAAGGGCAGTCTCCTGTTCCCATTGTTAAGTGCGCAGGCAGTCAGCAGAAAATGATCAGCTTTATTCTGTTCCAAGCCCCTCTTACCTCTTTTCTATCTCCACCACCTAAATTGCTGTTTGGATTTAATTTGCCATTGAAATTGCACCGCCACTTATAGACTAAGCCATCACGATAAGAGAAAGACACAGACTGCACAGAGCTCCTTTATTTTAATTTCTCTGCCTCCCTCAAGTATCGTGTTCATCTTCCTAAAGACCGGCATGCCCGAGTAAACAAGCCGACCGAAGTGTCTTTTGCTATCAACTGCTTCTCAGGCCACACGTTTCTGAGCTCTGAGTGATTTTAGTTTTCAAATTAAACTGTTGATTTCCCTGTCTGACTAGGGATGTTAGGCTTCAGTTTGAGAGCAGCTGTTTTCATTAACCAGGGTCTTCAACATTGACATTTCTAAGCAAAGATGCTCCCAGGCCCCAAATGACAAATGCAATGTTGTCTCTCTATCCATGGGGTTCCAAGGCCATTGGTAAGTGTTTGAAAGGGAACAGAAGTGAACTCTGCACACACCATGTTTCTTTCTCCTCAGACGTATCTATGCCAAACTTCCTTTATTTAATATGAAGGATATACTTCCCTGTTCCTTGTCAGAATACCTAACTAGGCAGTTTCACTATACTTGTACTTTGGAGTCATTATGGACTAAAACAAGAAATATTTATTTGTTCAGAATCTTTGGTATTCCAACAGTGGCAGCCCCGGCAGAGTGAAGGGCTCAACAGCTAAAATCATTTTCTGTGCAAACATGAGGATATGAGATTGGTTCCCCAGAACCGACATAAAGCCAAACTTGATAGCACACATCTGCAATCCCAGTGCTTCTAAGGTGAGATGGGAGGTGAGGGAGAGAGAAATCTGCAGAATTCTCCTATCTGGCTCACGCTCTCTCAGCTTTAGTCTGCTCTTACTAGCTATGGTGTTTTTGGGCCCAGTTACTTCCCTCACAAAACTTCCTGTGAACCTGGCTCATATTTACAATGCTGAGGAAGATATGTCTTGCATCTGTATGTCACACTGTATGGCTATATACAGATGACATGGCAACTGTCTGTCATCATGTGACTATTCTCAGAAGAGAACAGGCTCACTTGCAAGCCTTTTTCTTTCTCTGCAGCAAAGTCCTAAGGCCGCATTACCTATCCAGAAGGCTTATCTCATTACTGCAGTAGGAGTGGCTTTGTGAAGTTTTCCATTCTCTCCTCTTCTCCTCGGGTTCCCCTTCCTCACCCTTTTCAAAACAGGAAAGGAGACTCAAGTGTGTTGGATATCATCCGGGGCTTTCCAGTAGCCTAGGATGCCTTACAGGCCAGTTACTGTTTCTCGAGGTCACACTAAGTTTTTATGACAGGTGACATCATGTCAAGTTTATGGATAATGAGGTAAAGGCTTTGTGAGTTTTAATGCCCAATGGAAATAGGTCTGAAATTTGAACTGATCGTTATACCAGACTGTGTGTTCTGCTGAGTTTGCACTGCAAGTCACCCACATCCAATATAAAAGGCAGTGAATTCTTAGTTTCTTAATTTGTTTACTTTTGAGAGAGGGTCTCATATATCGTAGCCTGACCTCAAACTTCCTATGTACCCAATGAACTTCTGGGTTTCCTGCTTCCATTTTTCTGGGTCTGGCGTTAGAGGTGGGTACCACTGCACCTGGTTTATGCAGTGCTGAGAGTGGGGTGCAGGGCTTCGTGAATGTGAAAGCTAGAAAAGCATTCTACTAACTGTGCTATGACCTCAGCCCTGAGCTGAACATGTACTTGTCAAAAGGTACCTGTGGAGGTCAGAGGGTGACCTCAGCTGTCAGCCTCACCTTGTTTGAGTCAGGGTCTGTTTTGCACAGCTGCGTAGAGTAGGTCATTTGCCCAACACTACTTCTCTATCTTCCATCTGGTATGGGAACACTGGAATTGCAGATGTATTCTATTGGCTCTGTTCTCTGTGTAGGTTCCATGAATTTGAACTCAGACCCTTACTCTTGTATTAAACCACTTCTCTCCTTTTCAATTTAGCTGGAGATGGAGGCATGGCTCCTTCCACTTTAGTTGATGGGATAACTTGGTGATTTGGAAAAACTATCCTTAACTATCTTTTCAATTTTATGCATGGGTGTTTTGAGTGTATGTATGCCTGTGTACCATGTGTGTACCTGGTGCCCTAGGAGTTTAGAAGAGGGTGTTGCATCCCCTGGAACTGGAGGATTTTTGTGAGCCTTCACATGGGTGTTGAGAAATGAATCTCAGTCTTCTGCAAGAGCAACAAGTGCTATCTGCAAGAGCAACTGCTGAGCCATCTCTCCATTCCTAAATAATAATTTTACAGAGAAGGCTGACAGACTATGTGTGCTAAAGTCAATGAAAACTCAATCTTGAGAATTTGGTTCCCTAGAAAAGGCTCATAGGAGTAAATGCTGGAACATGCTTAGACTTATTCCTTCTTAGAACTGTTGCTTTTGACTGTTTTGCTTTGGAGTCCTTCTCCAGATGAAGAAGAATCAAAAAGGTTGAATCAGTGAGGTCTTAGCTTTGATCTGTCTTGTTCATGAGTTCACTGATAAAAATCAGAGATTTGAACCAATCTATAGGACTTGTGTGACCAATGTCTGCTAGATCTGTTGAGCTCACAAATTAAAGAAAAAGTAAACATCTTATCTAATCATATAATGCACTACTTAAAGTTAAATCAATATGGCCACATTTCTAGGCTGAATAAAACATGAATCCATAATAGACATAATAGACATAATAGGACAGTCAGGTCTAATGGGCCCATAGTTGTAAGATTTAACTGTGAAGTTAGGAACACAATGAGCATGCAGACAGGAATGGACTAGAAGGGCGGAGGGAATGCATTTGACATCTGCTCCAGTGCAGGGATGTGTAAACGGAGATCTATTTCCTTGAGCATATCTTTCCTGTCTGGGAAGTATAGATATGTGCCATCAATCTTTCTTAATTTTTTTTCAATATTTGCTCCTCTCAACGGGGATAGCTGAACATTTAGCTTCAGTGTGGAGCCTCAGATTATTACCTGGAAGTAAAGTGAATTGATACATCTTTCTAAAAAGAAATGGCAAGGTCATTCTAACTCACTTTCCAATACATGAGGACAGGAGAATTATCTATGTATGTATGTATGTATGTATGTATGTATCTATCTATCTATCTATCTATCTATCTACCTATCTTATATCTATCTATTTCCATGTGACATCTATATGTATATATCTTCAGAATTAGAGGAGAGAATAAGGCTTTCATTATTTTCAGTTTAGAGATCCTTATGGACAGACCCTTGGCTTACCTCCAGTTTCCAGCCCAGCCCCTACACTAATGCCTGGGTGGCTGGAGCAAGAAGACACACTGAGGGGTGAGGAATTCTTCTTCAAGTATGAATGGTCTACACAGAAGAAAACAGGCTTTCTGAGCATAAGTCTGAGCATGCTCCAGCACAGGTGTTTGCTCCTATGAGCCTTTTCTAGGGAACCAAATTCTCAAGATGGAGTTTTCATTGACTATAGCACACATGGACCATAGTCTGTCAGCCTTCTCTGTAAAACTATTGTTCGACCTGTGAAGATGGGTCAGCAGTTAAGAGCACTTGTTACTCTTGCAGAGGACTGAGATCAGTTCTCAGCATTCACATGGAGGTTCACAACGATCTATAACATCCGAAAAACAGACAAACGATGAGAAGCCTCCTGTAAAAAGTTTTTTTAAAAAACAAACAGACAAACAAACAAACAAACAAACAAAGAAGGTTTTATCCTCTTTCCAACATTAACCCCAAGCACGAGAAACCTGAACAGACAGACAGGGTTTCAAGCTATCTTGACTATCACAGAATGACATAGGACAGACATATCCAGCAACCAACAGCCATCATTTTGTCTCTCCAGAACCAGGGATATGGCAAACCTGAACCAACTCCTGTGGGACCTGTTAATCAGATCACAAAGCATCCAAAATAATTAATAACCAGTTTTAAAGGAAAGGGAGCATGATTGCTTTGTTGTACAAAGTACAGCTAATGTCAGGAGAGGAAATTAAGGAAATTTGTTTTCAGTTCCTGGAATTAGGAAAGTGTTTGTGTGTGTGTGTGTGTGTGTGTGTGTGTGTGTGTGTGTGTGTGTGTGTGTGTATGCACACATACATGAATGCTTAGATTCCAGAAGACAACTAGAACTGTTCCATCACTCACCTCAGCTTTTCTTTGAGCTAAACTCTGACATGTTACCAGTGGGCCGAGCAGGACTTTCGGATTGGAGTGTGGGAAAGCATTTGACTCAGGGATATGCAATTTCCTTGGATTAAAAAGCTACACACAAAATCAGTAGAACACATGTGTAGAACAATTAAGGGCTGCTGTCATGGCTCCAGATAGTGAAGGTAAATTTTCTGCTGCTTCTCAAGCCCTAAGTTGGATCCCCGGGAATCTCATGATTGGAGGAGAGAACTGACTCCTGAATGTCCTCTTCTTCAACATTCATCATGTCCCATTATGTGCATGTGTGAACATGCATGTATGCATGCCTATGTCACACACACTCTCTAAACAAACAAATAAATAAATAAATAAATAAATAAATAAATAAATAAATAAATATGCAAGAAGAAACAAGCTACTTGAAGTTCACTGTGTGAGATAGGACTCCAGTTGCAGATACTTATGGCTGTAAACTTTCTAGGATGGTTACCTTTTGATTTTAACTTGTTTACCACTATATATTCATATATGGTTCCTTGATAAGAAGTTTTCAGGGAACTCTGTGCCCCCTGGCAAAGACATCTTGGATCTTGCTCGG